>JAAGEH010001688.1:0-13930 GCA_011751065.1 Lasiurus cinereus
TGAAAAAATAATGACTGAAAACTTCCCCCACCTGGTGAAAGAAATAGACTTACAAGTCCAGGAAGTACACAGAACCCCATATAAAAGGAATCCAAAGAGGACCACACCAAGACACATCATAATTAAAATACCAAGAGCAAAAGACAAAGAGAGAATATTAAAAGCAGCAAGAGAAAAACAGTTCATTTACCTATAAGGGAGCACCCATACGACTAACTGTCAGCTGATTTCTCAACAGAAACGATGCAGGCCAGACGGGAGTGACAAGAAATATTCAACGGGATGAAGAGGAAGAACCTACAACCAAGAAGCTATCATTCAGAATTGAAGGGCAGATAAAGAGCTTCACAGATAAGAAAAAGCTAGCAAAGTTCATCAACTCCAAACCAGTATTATATGAAATGCTGAAAGGTACTCTTCAAGAAGAGGAAGAAGAAAAAGGTAAAACATAAAAAATTATGAACAACAAATACATATCTATCAACAAATGAATCTGGGGAACCCAAGATGGCGGCATAGGTAAACACCTACACTGCTGCCTCTCACAATAATTTCAAAGCTACAACTAAAAGACAGAACAGACATCGTCCAGAACCACAGGAAAGCTGGCTGAGTGGAAATTCTACAACTAGAGGGAAAGAGAGGGGCTCACAGAGACGCAGAGGAGCTGCAAAAAGCTGAGGTATGGAGACGTGCGCGCGGAGAGAGCGGGTGCCGGACTACCTGGCTGGCTTTCTCTCGCGGTAGGGAGACAGAGACTCTCAAACACATTGAACATTTTGCTCCACGACTTTGAACCCCAGATTCAGCTGAAACTCATTTGGGGGGAGTTTGGGCTTTGTAGGGGGAGAGGTGCACAGAGCTTTAGGGAAGTCGCAAAAGATCAGAAGTCTGGTGGCATGCAAGGCGTTTCACACGGAGGACCGACTGCTGATTGTGCCGCTGACTTTCACAATTCAGGGGGAGACAGACCCTCCCAGCTGTGCCACTTCTGACTCCCTGGGCCCCAGTTTCGAGCAAAACCCAGGGGACCCAGACTTGTGTGGTCCCGGAAACAGGGGAGCAGGAAAGGCAGCAGTCTAGAGGCACGTCGAGATAGCATAGGCACAAGGGACCGTTCCAGCCATTATCCAGTCACATGAGACTCAGGGGCAATGGAGGGCGGGGCCGAATGAAAGGCAAGGCGGTCCTTTAAGCCCTGAGACTCCACCCATCCCAAGCTCAACATAGAGGCTTTTGCAGTTTTTCAAGTCTGGTCTCATAAGGGTGAATCCAACACAGAAGTTCTCCCAGCATAGTGAAAATGCCGAGACAAGGGAAGGGATCACAAACAAAAGAAATGGAGGAAAACAAATGACTGGATATAGCAATCCAAACCACACTAATAAGGTTTTTCAAGAATATGCTAGAAAAAAATGGATAAATTTAGCCAGTCCCAAGAGGAGATGAAAAAGGACCAACTACAGATGCAAAAGATCCAACTAGAGATGGAAACGGATCAACTAGAGATGATAAAGGACCAAATAGAAATTAAACATACACTGACTGAAATAAAAAATATTATACAGAGACCTAAGAGCAGAATAGTGGAAGGCAAGAATCAAGTCAAAAATTTGAAATATAAAGAATCAGAAAACACTCAACTGGAAAAGCAAGATGATAAAAGAATCCAAAAATGTGAAGATAATGTAAGGAGCCTCTGGGACAGCCTCAAGCGTACCAACATCAGAATTGTGGGGGTGCCAGAAGAAGGAAGAGAGACAGCAAGATACTGAAAACCTATTTGAAGAAATAATGATGAAAACTGCACATCTGGTGAAAAAAAGTAGACTTACAAGTCCAGGAAACACACAGAACCCCAAATAAAAGGAATCCAAAGAGGACCACACCAAGTCACATCATAATTAAAATACCAAGAGCAAAAGACAAAGAGAGAATATTAAAAGCAGCAAGAGAAAAACAGTTCATTACCTACAAGGGACACCCATACGACTGTCAGCTGATTTCTCAACAGAAACGATGCAGGCCAGATGGGAGTGACAAGAAATATTCAACGTGATGAATAGCAAGAACCTACAACCAAGAATAGTCTATCCAGCAAAGCTAACATTCAGATTTGAAGGGCAGATAAAGAGCTTCACAGAGAAGAAAAAGCTAAAGGAGTTCATCAACTCCAAAGAGTATTATATGAAATGCTGAAAGGTACTCTTCAAGAAGAGGAAGAAGAAAAAGGAAAAAGATAAAAAATTATCAACAAATACATATCTATCAACAAGTGAATCTAAAAATTAAGTGATTTAAAAATTTGATGAACAGAATAAACTGGTGAATATAATAGAATCAGGAGCACAGAAAGGGAGTGGACTGATAATTCTCAGGGGGGAAGGAGTGAGGAGTGTACAGGAAGAGACTGGACAAAAATCATACACCTATGGATGAGATCAATGGGAGGGAGGTAAGGGCAGAGGGAGGGGTGAGAGCGGGTGGAGGGGAGCTATGGAGGGGAAAAAAGAGAAACAAATGTAATAATCTGAACAATAAAGATTTAATATAAAAAAGAAAGAATGAAAAATATAGAGAAAGAGAAAAAGAGGGAAAGAGGGAAAGAGAGAAAGAGAGAAAGAAAGGGGTGAAGGAACTCAGAAGGTACAAGCTCCCAGGTGTGATATGATCCTGGGCTGTACTGCACAGCACGGTGACAATAGGTAACCACCTGTGGTTTATAACTGAAAGTGACCAGAGAGCATCTCCAAAGCTCTCCTCATGCCCTGGCCCATGTGGCTCCGTGGACAGAGCGTGGGCCTGTGGACTGAAGGGGCCCAATTTCGATGCCGGTCAAGGCATGGACCTCAGTTGCAGCCTCAACGCCTGGCCCTGGTCAAGGCACGTGAGGGAGGCAGCCAATCGCTGTGTCTCTGTCACATGGATGTTTGTCTCTCTCGGCGTCTCCCTCTCCCTTCCCCTTCCTCCAAATAAAAACAATGGAAAAATATCCTTGGTTGATGAGTAGTAACAACAACAAAGAGTTCTCTCCATGAGAAAAAAACAACAGCCCTGTAACTAACTGTGTTTGGTGATGACTGTTAACAAAAGGGATTGATAATCATCTCACACTGTACACACATGTACACTCACCTGCTCCCCCCTCGCATTAATACAATGTGATATCACTTATATCCCCAAATTCTTTCAGAACAGGGAGGAGAACTCATTTCCTCCAGCCCAGCAGTCAGGCGATGAACCCCACAAGAAAGGGGGAGCCAGGAAGAGCTTCCTTTCTAGAAGACAACTTTTACCAGGAGTCTGAGACCAGAACCGGGAACCAGAGAGCACCCCCAGAATAATGAGTGGAAAGAGCACTGGCTCAGAGTGAACTCACCGACAAACTCCGAAACCAGCAGGAGCGAGGAGGCGGGAGGCTGATACCCAGACCCCTCTCCAGCGGGGGTGTCCAGGAGTCCTGTCCGAGCCTCGAGGGGGGGCTCCGATGCAGATCAGAGCGTTGCTGGGTCACTCTCCTTGGAAAAGCCACACAGCGGTTCAGGCGGGCAGGGCAGCTGCTATCGGGCATCTGCCATCGCCGTCGTGAAAAGAGTCCACTGGGGCCCGAGTTCAGTGTGGATTAGCTCAGAGCGGACAGAACCTTCTATTTGTTTCCTTATTGATTAAGAGATTACATGTATGTCCTCATTCCCCCATTCCCCCACCACCACCACCACCACCCCCCACCCCGATTCATGATCTCACCTCTGGTGTCTGGGTCCCTTGGTTAGGCTTATGTGCGTGCACACACGTCCTGTAGTTGACGTCTCCCCGTTACCCCCATCTACCTCCTACCTTCCCTCTGAGGTTAGAAGGTGAGATCGATGCTTCTCTGTCTCTGGATCTGTTTCTGTCCATGTGTTTATGTTGACCATTCTATTTCACAAATGAGTGAGATCATGAGATATTTATCTTTCCCCGACTGGCTTATTCCACTTCCCATAATGCTCTCCAGTTCCATCCATGCTGCTGCAAATGGTCAGGATTCCTCTTTTTTACTGCAGCCTGGCCTTCCGTTGTGTAGATGCACCACAGTGTTCTGATCCACTCATCTGCCCACAGGCTGTTTCCAAATCTCAGCTATTGTACACTGTGCTGCCATGTACACAGGGTGCACATATCCTTTCTGAGAGAGATAGAAACATCAACGTTGAAAGAGAATCACTGATCAGCTGCCTTCTGCAGGCCCCCTGCTGGGGATGAAACCTACCACCCAGGAATGTGCCCTTGAATGGATTTGAACCAGGGACCTCTCAGTCTGCAGGCCTCTGCTCTCTCCAATGAGCCACAACAGCTAGGGCGAGGTATGACATATTTTAGGAGGGCCGTCTGGTCCTGTGACGTGTCCATCACTGCACTGGCCGAATGGAAGCAGACACGGGTGACATGGAAATGGAAAGGCACGGCTGTCCTTCCAGCAAAACTTTAGCCACACATGTCTGCTTTGACCAAAGAAGGAAGGTTGTTTCTGACCCGGGAGGTTCATCCCAGCACCTTGTTTATTATGGTTAAACAACAGTGTTGTTTATCCAGCCTCGAAAGCATGAATATTTTGATTTTTGCTCTTAATTACTTTAAGTTTATCTGCATTCCATGCTATAGGAAGGAATGTTTAAGCAATATTACAGAGGAGGCGTTGGGAGTGGCCGGGGAGAGATCAAGGGGGGTTGGAGTGGGAGGAAACAGATGTAATTCTTTAAACAATAAAGAATTAAATTAAAAAATATTACAGAAGGTAAGGGGGAAGGGAGAGACCCCCATCCAACATAAAGACACTATGGTATACTATACTGATTAGTTGATTCTATTGGTCCATAACCTGGTATTTTTTTTTATTTTTAGTAAAATCCTAAGGGCAAAAGACAACAGAGAATATTAAAAGCAACAAGACCCAAAACTGGTTTGGCTCACTGGACAGAGTGTCGGCTTGCAGACTGAAAGGATTAGCTGAAAACTGACAGAGCCTTTTATTTTTTCCTAATTGATTAAGGTGTTACATGAGTGTCCCGATTCCCTCGTTCCCCCATCACAACCACCCCTTCCCAGCTCATGACCTCACACCTGGTGTCTGTGTTCCTTGGTTAGACTTATGTGCATGCACAGAAGTCTTTTGGTAGACGCCTCCCCCTTATCTAATCCTCCTCCTACCTTCCTCTGAGGTTACAGGGTCTGATGGATGCTTCTCTGTCTCTGGATGTGTTTTGTTCATCCATTTATGTTGATCATTCTATTTCACAAATGAGTGAGATCATGAAATATTTATCTTTCTCTGACTGGCTTATTTCGCTTCCCATAATGCTCTCCAGTTCCATCCATGTAGCTGCAAATGGTAAGGATTCCTTCTTTTTTACAGCAGCCTGGCCTTCCGTTGTGTAGATGGAACACAGTTTTATGATCCACTCATCTCCCCACAGGCTGTTTCCAAATCTCAGCTGTTGTACACTGTGCCGCCATGTACACAGGGGTGCACATATCCTTTCTGATCACTGTTTCTCGTGTCTTGGGATAAACTACACCACCAACTCACATCATACCCAAAAACAAACTCAAAACAGATGAAGGACTTAGACAGAAGACAGGAACCATCAAAATATCCCACGAATCCACTGGCAGCCAAATCTCAAGCATATGCCCAGCAATTTCTTCACCGATACAGCCCCGAGGGCAATGGAAACTAAGGAGAAAATAAACAAGTGTGACTACATCGAAATAACCATTTTTGCACAGTCTTAGTGCCATTTAACAGGAAAAAGTGAGCCCGGTCAGCATGGCCCAGTGGTTGAGTGTCGATCTATGAACCTGGAGGTCACAGTTTGACTTCCTGGTCAGGGCACCAGGGTCGGGCGTGCAGGAGGCAGCAGATCCAAGGTTCTCTCTCATCACTAATACTTCTCTCTCTCTCTACTTCTCCCTTCCTCTCTGAAATCAATACCAATATATTTAGAAAATAACAAAAGAGCCGAAACCGGTGTTGCTCATTGGATAGAGCGTCGGCCTGCAGACTGAAAGGATTAGCTGAGAGCTGACAGAGCCTTTTATTTTTTCCTTATTGATTAAGGTGTTACATGTGTGTCCTCTTTCCCCTGTTCCCCAACACCACCCCACCCCTGCTCATGACCTCACCCCTGGTGTCTTGTGACCCTTCGTTAGACTTATATGCATGCACACAAGTCCTGTGGCTGACCCCTCACCCTTATTCCCATCTCCACTTACCTTCCCGCTGAGGGTAGACAGTATCACGGATGTTTCTCTGTCTCTGGATCTGTTTCTGTCCATGTGTTTATTTTGATCATTCTATGTCACAAATGAGTGAGATCATGAGATATTTATCTTTCCACGACTGGCTTATTTTACTTCACATAATGCTCTCCAGTTCCATCCATGCTGCTGCAAATGGTATGGATTCCTCCTTTCCTACTGCAGCCTGGCCTTCCGTTGTGTAGATGCACCACAGTGTTCTGATCCACTCATCTTCACACAGGCTGTTTCCAAATCTCAGCTATTGTACACTGTGCCGCCATGTACACAGGGGTGCACATATCCTTTCTGATACCTGTTTATCATTTCTTGGGATAAACTAGATCACCAACTTACACCATAAACAAAAATAAACTCAATTCGGAAGAATAACTTAGACAGAAGACAGTAACCCATAAAAATATTGCAGGAATCCACGGGCAGCCAAATCTCAGGTATATGCACCAGCAATTTCTTCACCAATACAGCTCCGAGGGCAATAGAACTAAAGAGACAATAAACAAGTGTGACTACATCAAAATAACAAATTTTTGCACTGCGACAGAGCCTTTTAAAAGGAGAAAGTGAGCCCGGCCAGCGTAGCTCAGTGGTTGAGTGTTGACCTATGAACCTGGAGGTCACAGTCCAACTCCCTGGTCAGGGCACCAGCTCAATTCCCAGGGTGGGGTGTTGAGGAGGCAGCAGATCAATGGTTCTCTCTAATCTCTGATGTATCTCTCTCTCTCTCTTTTTCCTTCTCCCATCCTCTCTGAAATCAATACCAATATATTTAAAAAATAAAAGGAGAGCCAAAATCGGTTTTGGTCCAGTGGAGAGGGCATCGACCTGTGGACTGAAATGCCCCAGGTTCAATTCTGGTCAAGATCATATACCTTGGTTGCAGGAACATCCCCAGTAGGAGCTGTGCAAGAATCAGCTGATCAATGTTTCTCTTTCATTGATGTTTCTAACTATCTATTCTTCTTCTCCCTCTATAAAAAAAATCAATAAAATATATTATATAAAAGAATAAAAAGAAAGAAAATTAAGCCATTTGTGACAAGAAGTGGACGGCCCTCAAGGCACTGTAAGTGAAATAGATCAGGGACAGGAAAATACTGTCCTATCTTACTTAGATGTGGAATTTTAAAAAAACATTTTAAAACCACAGAAAGAACATATTGGTGCTCGACAGAGGTGGAGTAGGCGGTGTTGAAATGGGTGAAGGAAGGAATCCAAGATGGCGGCATAGGTAAACTCCTAAACTGCTGCCTCGCACAACAATTTCAAAACTACAACTAAAAGACAAAACGGACATCATCCAGAAGCACAGGAAAGCAGGCTGAGTGAATATTCTACAACGAGAAGGAAAGAGAGGGGCACATGGAGACCCTGAGGAGCTGCAAAAACCTGAGGTACGGAGACGCGCGTGCTGAGGGAGGGTGCCAGAGTACCTGGCTGGCTTTCCTTAGTGGAAGAAAGACAGAGATTCCCAACTGCATTGAAATCCTTATCCTATGGCACTAAACACCAAGTCCAGCTGAAAATCACAATACGTGGGAAGTTTGGACTGTGAAAAGGGAGAAGTGCACAGAAATTTAGGGGAGTTGAGAAAGGGCAGACGTCTGGTGGTGTGCATAGCACTGCGCACAGAAGACCAACTGCTGATTGTGACGCTGGCTTTTATGAGAGGGCGGGGGATAAAGTATCACAACTGCTCCACCTCTAACTCCACGAAACCCCAGTTTCAGGCAAAACCCTGGGGACCCAAACTCATATAGTCCCGTAGTGCAGTGGAGCTGGAAAGGCAGTGGTCTAGAGGCACTGTGAGAGCATGCGCACACAGAGACTACTCTAGCGATTACCCAGTCATGTGAGACTCGGGGGCCCTGGAGGGGGGACCGACTGGAAGGCAAGGTGGTCCTTTAAGCCCTGAGACTCCACCCATCCCAAGCTCAAAAGAGAGGCTTTTGCAGTTGTGCAAGACTTGTATTATAAAGCTAAATCCAACACAGAAGTTCTCCCAACATAATGAAAATGCGGAGACAAAGGAAGATATCACAAACAAAAGAAATGGAGGAAAACAAACAATTGGATATAGAGTACAAAACCACGGTTATAAGTTTTTCAAGAATATCCTAGAAAAGATGGATAAATTTAGCGATACCCAAGAGGAGATGAAAAAGGAACAACTAGAGATGGTAAAGGACCAACTAGAGATGAAAAAGGACCAACTAGAAATTAAACATACACTGACTGAAATGAAAAATAATATACAGAGACCTAACAGCTGACTAGAGGATCGCAAGCATCAAGATAAAAATTTGAAATATAAAAAATCAGAAAACACTCAACTGGAAAAGCAAGAAGAAAAAAAAAGAATCCAAAAAATGTAAAGATAATGTAAGGAGCCTCTGGGAAAGCTTCAAGCGTACCAACATCAGAATTTTGGGGGTACCAGAAGAAGGGAGAGAGCAAGATACTGAAAACTTATTTAAAGAAATAATAACTGCAAACTTCCCACATCTGGTAAAAGAATTAGACTTACAAGTCCAGGAAGCACACAGAATCCCATATAAAAGGAATCCAAGGAGGACTACACCAAGACATATCATAATTAAAATACCAAGAGCAAAAGAAGAAGAAAGAATATTAAAAGCAGCAAGAGAAAAACAGTTTATTACCTACAAGGGAGCACCCATAAGACTGTCAACTGATTTCTCTACAGAAACGATGCAGGCCAGACTGGAGTGGCAAGAAATATTCAACGTGATGAATAGCAAGAACCTAGAACCAAGAATATTCTATCCAGCAAAGCTATCATTCAGAATTGAAGGGCAGATAAAGAGCTTCACAGAGAAGAAAAAGCTAAAGGAGTTCATCAACTCCAAACCAGTATTATATGAAATGCTGAAAGGGACTCTTTAAGAAAAGGAAGAAGAAAAAGTTAAAGACAAAAAATACATATCTATCAACAAGTGAATCTAAAAATGAAGTGAATTAAAAATTTGATGAACAGAATAAACTAGTGAATATAATAGAATCAAGAGCACAGAAAGGGAGTGGACTGATAATTCTCAGGGGGGAAGGAGTGAGGGGTGTACAAGGAGAGACTGGACAAAAATCATACACCTATGGATGAGGTCAACGAGAGGGAGTTAAGGGTGGGAGTCCGGTGGAGGGGAGCTATGGAGGGGAAAAAAGAGAAACAAATGTATTAATCTGAATAATAAAGACTGAATTAAAAAAACATTTTAAAACCACAGAAAGAACATATTGGTGCTTGACAGAGGTGGGGTAGGGGGTGTTGAAATGGGTGAAGGAGAGAATCCACGATGGCGGCATAGGTACACCTACACTGCTGCCTCGCACAACAATTTCAAAAGTACAACTAAAAGACAGAGTGGACATCATCCAGAACCACAGGAAAGCTGGCTGAGTGGAAATCCTACAACTAGAAGGAAAGAGAGGGGCTCTCAGAGACCCAGGAGCTGCAAAAAGCTGAGGTACAGGGATGCACGTGTGGAGAGAGCAGATGCCCGAGTATACGGCTGGCTTTCTCTGGTGGAAGGAAGACGGAGACTCCCAACTGCATTGAACCCCTTATCCTACGGCACTGAACCCCAGGTAGCCGAAACTCATTCGGGGGGAGTTTGGACTGTGAAAAGGGAGAAGTGCACGGAAATTTAGGGGGGTTGCGAAAGGGCAGAAATCTGGTGGCACGCACTGCACTCTGCACAGAAGCCCGACTGCTGATAGTGCTGTTGGCTTTCACAAGTGGACGGGAGACAGAGCTTTGCAACTGTGCCACTTCTAACTCCACTAAACCCCAGTTTGGGGCAAAGACACATGGAGTCTAAGATCGCAGGGGAGCTGGAAAGGCAGCGGTCTAGAGGCACAGCGAGAGCAAACACACACAGAAACCACTCTAGTGATTACCCAGTCATGTGAGACCCAGGAGCCATGGAGAGTGGGGACGACTGGAAGGCAAGGCGATCCATTAAGTTAAGCCCTGAGACTCTACCCATCCAAAGCTCAACAGAGAGGCTTTTGCAGTTTAGCTAGTCTGGTATCATAAGGCTGAATACAACACAGAAGTTCTCCCGGCATAATGAAAACGCGGAGACAAAGGAAGAGATCACAAACAAAAGAAATGGAGGAAAACAAATGACTTGATATAGAGTTCAAAATCACGGTTATAAGGTTTTTCAAGAATATCCTAGAAAAGATGGGAAAATTTAGCGATACCCAAGAGGAGATGAAAAAGGACCAACTAGAGATGGGAAAGGACCAACTAGAGATGGAAAAAGACCAACTAGAAATTAAACATACACTGACTGAAGTAAAAAATACTATACAGAGACCTAACAGCCGACTAGAGGATCGAAAGCATCAAGATAAAATTTTGAAATATAAAGAATCAGGTGGAGGAAAAATGGTGGCAAAATAGACAGACACGTCTGGAGCTTTGTCGCTGGGCAGAGGGAGAGAGAGCAGCTGAAAGTCGCACAGGGAGTGTTTGTTGGCAAGTTAAGAGTCAGTTATCCTCCAGGAAAAGGTGGGGGATTGCTGGACGGGGCTCTCCTGACCAGGCAGCCCCACTGCCATGTGGTTTTTGTCTGCCAGAGCCACCAGCACAAACAGGAGACCACGCCATCTTGCAGAGGGAGGTGGATGTTGGCGGCGGTCTGAAAGCTGCAGCTGAAGCACACACCGAACAACCGGGGACCCAGAACACCGCTCTCCAATCAACACAGATACGCAGACTCAGAGGAGATCCACACAGCACACAGAAAGTGCCTTGTGTATTGTACCTGGTCGTGTTGTACTTTGTGCCTTTGTAGGAGAGAGAACTACATAACTAGACACCCGGAGAAGAAAGACCATGGGCAGAAGAAGAAACAGCCCTCATACAACAGAAAGGCAGGTATCACCAGAAAAGGAAGTAAACGAAATAGAAGCAGAAATAAGCCTGCCAGAGAAAGAGTTCAGAGAAATGATCATAAGGTGGATGAAAATAATGGAAGACAAAATTGACAATGTGAGTAAGAGCCAAGAGGAAATGAAGAAGAAGCAAGAAGAAATGAAAAATGACATCACTGCTTTAAAGAACTGAATAGAAAGCATCAAAAGTAGATTAGAAGAAGAAGAGGACCGCATCAGTAAGCTAGAAGACATGGTAGGAAAAAATACCCAAGTACAGCAGCTTCTAGAAAAAAAAATTAAAAATCAAGAGGACAGCCTAAGGGAACTTTGGGATAACACGGAACAAAACAACATCCGCATAATTGCGGTTCCAGAAAGAGTGGAGACTGAGCAAGGATTAGAGAATCTGTTTGAAGAAATAATGACAGAAAATTTCCCCAATATAGGAAAGAAAAAAACCCACACAAATCCAAGAAGCTCACAGAGTCCCAAGCAAAATGAACCCCAACAAACCGACACCAAGGCACATTATATAATTAAATTGTCAAACACCGACAACAAAGTAAGAATCTTAAAAGCAGCCAGAGAGAAACAGAAAGTTACCTACAAAGGAACCCCCATAAGACTAGCTACTGCTTTCTCAACAGAAACTCATCTGGCCAGAAGGGAATAGAATGAAATATACAAAGTCATGCAAAGGAAGGGTCTGAATCCAAGAATACTGTACCCTGCAAGGCTTTCAATCAAAATTGAAGGTGAAATCGGAAGCTTCACAGACGAAAAAGGACAAAGGGAATATATTACCACCAAACCAGCAATGCAAGAAATGTTAAAGGGTCTGCTGTGAAAAAAAAAAAAAAGAAATAGAAAGCGAAGAAGGAAGTCTGGGGTAAAGAATAAAAATGGCGACAGATAAGTACCTATCAATAATAACTTTAAATGTAAATGGATTAAATGGTCCAATCAAGAAACATAGGGTAACCAATTGGATAAGAAAACATGATCCATATATCTGCTGTCTACAAGAAACCCACCTCAGGAAAAGAGATGCACACAGATTGAGGGTGAAGGGATGGAAGATGGTATTTCGGCAAATGGAAATGAAAAAAAAAAGCTGGGATTGCAATACTTATTTCTGACAAATTAGATCTCAAAGTGAAGGACATAGCAAGAGATAAAGAAAGCCACTTCATAATACTAAAGGGAACAATCCAACAAGAATAAATAACTCTGGTAAACATATACGCAACCAATATGGGAGCACCTAAATACATAAAAAAAACTCCTGGAGGATATTAAGGGAGAGATTGACAGCACTACAATCATAGTAAGAGACTTTAATACCCCACTGTCACCACTGGAAAAATCCTCTAAACAAAAACATCAGTAAAGAAACATCAATCCTAAATGACTCACTAGACCAGATGGAATTAATTGACATCTTCAGAACATTTCACCCCAAAGCCACAGAATATACATTCTTCTCTAGTGCACATGGGTGATTTTCAAAGATAGAACATATGTTGGGTCATAAGAATAGTCTCTCAAATTCAAGAAGATAGAAATGATATCATTTTCTCAGACCACAGTGGCATAAAACTGGAAATCAACTATAATAAAAACAATAGAAAGAAATCAAACACATGGAGACTAAACTGCAGGCTATTAAACAACGACTGGGTAACCAAAGAGATCAAGGAAGAAATAAAAAACATCATGACAACAAATGATAATGACAACACAACAATACAAAATTTATGGGACACAGTGCAAGCAGTCTTGAGAGGGAAGTTGATAGCCCTACAAGCCTACTGGAAAAAAAAAAACAGGAAACAGCAGCAATAAATTACCTAACCCTACAGCTCAAAGAGCTAGAAAGAGAGCAACAAGAAAAACCCAGTGTACGCAGAAGGAAGGAAATAGCAAAGATCAGAGCAGAGATAAACAACATGGAGACCAAAGAAAGAATTCAAAAGATCAACAAAACCAAGAGCTGGTTCCTTGAAAGGATAAACAAGATTGATGGACCTCTAGCCAGGCTCACCAAGAAGCAAAAAGAGAAGACCCAAATAAACAAAATCAAAAATGAAAGAGGAGAAATAACAACAGACCCCGCTGAAATACAAAGGATTGTTAAAAAAAATACTATGACCAACTCTATTCCAACAAATTGGACAACCTGCAAGAAATGGACATATTCCTGGAAAAATATAACCTTCCAAAACTCAATCAGGAGGAATCTAAACATCGCAATACTCCAATAACTATAGAAGAAATTGAAGCAGTCATCAAAAAGCTTCCAGCAAATAAGAATTAAAGGAAGAATTAAAACCTATCCTCCTCAGACTATTCAAAAACATTCAAGAAGAAGGAACACTTCCAAATACCTTCTATGAAGCCAGCATCACCCTAATACCAAAACCAGATAAAGACACTACAATGAAAGAGAATTATAGGCCAATATGACATAGATGCCAAAATCCTCAACAAAATTCTAGCAAACCGGATCCAGCAGTACATCAGAAAGATCATACACCATGACCAAGTAGGATTCATCCCAGGAATGCAGGATGGTACAATATCCGCAAATCGATAAATGTGATACATCACATAAACAAATTGAGAGATAAAAATCACATAGTCATATCAATTGATGCAGAAAAAGCATTTGACAAAATCCAACACCCTTTCTTGATAAAAACTCTCAGCAAAGTGGGAATAGAAG
>JAAGEH010000102.1:0-36118 GCA_011751065.1 Lasiurus cinereus
TCAGGGCACATGCCTGGGTGGTGGGCTTGGCACCAGTGAAGGGCATGTAGGAGGCAGCGGATCAGTGATTCTCTCTCATCATTGATGTTTCTACACTTCTTCTTTCCTCTCTAAAATCAATAAAAATATATTTAACAAACAGATGTTTCCAGCTGAGAGAGGATCATATCTTTGCTGGGTTTACCTGCTGGAGCAGAGTGCAAGGGAAAAACAGATGGCGAAAGCCTGACGCCTGGTGACCAAGGTGGGCATTACATGCACAGTTGTGTGGCCTTACCCTGGGGGACTTGCCCATTGGTTCGGTGTACTTCAATGTCTATTTGGCAACATGAAACCATAGTCACATGGCCTGTCCCACCTTACAGCTGCTAATGGCACTTTGAAAAATAGATACATTTGCATATATAAATAAAAATGGTTATATTGAGCAGTAAATTATTATATTAGCTATAAATGTTTCCCCACACAATCTATTTATACTAGTAACAGTTGGAGACTACCCTAAGTTTCTAACATCAGGGAAATTATCACCAAGAAGGAATGTATTCCTGACTCTTAAAGTGATAAATGTGGCCCTAGTTGGTTTGGCTCTGTAGATAGAGCGTCAGCCTGCAGACTGAAGGGTCCCAGATTCAATTCAGTCAGTGATACATTCCTGTGTTATGGACTTGATCCCCGGTAGGGGGCTTGCTGGAGGCAGCCAATCAATTATTCTCTCTCAGCATTGATGTTTCTATCTTTCTCTCCCTTTCCCTTCCTCCCTGAAATAAAAATATCCACACTAATAAAAGAGAAACATGCAAATTAACCTTCACTCCACTACCCCCACTAGCCAATCAGGAGGGAATATGCAAATTAGAAGAAATATGGGGGCTGCCCAGCTGCTCCAAACGGACGCCTGCTATGAGAGGGAGGGCGGAGGGTAGGGGGGCGAAGGGATCTACAGGAGCAGCACTCTGGCCACAGGGAAGGCCAAGACAGCAGACTCTGGCCAGAGTCTCCAGCAAAGGCCACAGACTCCATTCGGAGCAAAGGCCTAGGTCCCAAGTGCAGGAGGAAAACTGGTGCTGGAAGCCAAGGGAAGGAAGGCCTATTGCATGAATCTCTTCATGCAATGGGCCTCTAGAGTGTGTGTGTGTGTGTGTGTGTGTACACTCATATGTATATATGTACTTTTTTAAAGTGATAAATGTAGGCTATGTCCATTAAGGAAAGTGTGAAAGTAGGGAATGTATAAAATGGAGTCATTTTAACCAAGCTACTAAAATTATTAACATTACTAGAGGCCTGGTACATGAAATGTGTACACAGGGGGAGGGAGGTGTCTCTCAGCCTTGCCTGCACCCTCTCCAATCCAGGACCCCTTGGAGAATGTCTGACTACCTGTTTAGGCCTGATCTGCATCCCTCTGAGCCAGCAGTCAGACATCCCTCTCATAATCCAGGACGCTGGCTCATAACTGCTCACCTGCCTGCCTGCCTGATCGCCCCTAATCACCTCTGCCTGCTGGCCTGACCGCCCTCCCCTGCCAGCGTGATAACCCCAAACTGCTCTCCCCTGCTGGCCTGGTCACCCCTAATCACCTCTGCCTCAGCCCCCGCCATGTCGTTTTGTCCAGAAAGATATCTGGAAGATGTTCAGTCTAATTAGCATATTACCCTTCTATTAGAATAGACACAGGTTTAGGCATGAGAAAGACTGCATTCTTGTCCTGAGCCTTCTAGTCCTGTATCCGTGCCTGGATATACCAGGCCTCCAGAAGATCCTCCCATCACCCTTTGAAGGACTCAGGCACCCAGACCCCTGCCATCATCACTGGTGTGATCAGACCTCCTGGCATCTTGCCTTCCGGACTGTCTGGCATCTGGCATCCTGGCTGCCTGACATCTGACTGGTCACGGTCCTGGACCAATCCCAGGGCTAAGAATACAGGACTGGCGCTTCTCAAGAATGCAGTTTCTACTGGAAGAACTTTTAACTCTTCCTTCTTTTTTGGAGGACTTTTGGGCTTTTGCCTTAGATGTGTTCCAAGTTTGCAAATTTGAAATCATGTATTTCTAGCTAGGCCACCAGATTCTTTTTGAGTTTGTTCAGCACTATATAAAGAAAAGTGCAGCCCGTGTACACCTAAAACCAACACACAAAAGTATTGAATACAAACTGTAATAAAAAAAAAATCAAAAACAGTTTGCCTGCCAGGCAGTACTATTTCGTAGAAAGACGCAAAAATCACCAAAAAAAATGAATAAATGAATAAACTGGTCAGAAGGGCAGCCTAAACTGTGGGCTGCGAGCACACACATCCTTTTCTCCCTTTCGGAACTGCACCCTCATGGCCCTCAGGGGCCCTCTGGCCTTTCTCTGAAATGCCAGCCCTCCAGCACTCCCCATCCCATCTTTGCTTTCGCTGTCACCGCACTGCACGGCGTGCACTGTGTGACCTATCTTTCCTGTGATTCTCTGTCGCCTGCCCTGAGTGGCCACCAGGGAGACAGCGATTGGTCTGCCCTGTTCTGTGGGCCGCACTGGAGTCTGAAACACAGCAGACGCTTAGTGAGTGCTTGGGAACGAATGCCACCCGAACTCAGTGTGAAGAGACACAGACCCTGGGCTGACACCGAGCACAATTCTGCAAAAGCAGAAAGCGAGGGCGCTGCCGGCTGCACCCATTTGCGCCAAGTGCTCAGGCCTCCAGAACAAATGACAGCAACGGGCAAGGGGCACAGGGGCCGCACAGAAGTTCACCATCTCGCAGTTCTGGAGGCCTGAAGGCCGGGAGCAAGTGTCTGCCGGCGTCTCCCTGAGCCTGGCTGCCTGGCGTTCGGTGGTCTTCCTCCCATGCCTTCCCCGGTCTCTCCTGTATGTCTGTGTCCTAATCTCCCCCTCATCTAAGGACATCAGTCACAGTGGGTGAGAGTCCAGCCTCGTGACCTCATTAGTCTCCTTGTAGAAAGGACCCCATCTCCAAATCCAATCGCATTCAGAGTTCTCTGGGCCACGGCTTCCGCACATGAATTTGGGGAGCACAATGCAGCCCTTCCCACTGAGATAGGCAGGGAGCACGGCGGGTGTTGCCTCCAGTCATGCTCAGAAGCCCCCCGCCACCTTCAAACACATCCCTGAGGGCCAGCATGGATGCTCAGTGCTCAGCCACCGGCTCACCATCCCCTCTGTGCCATGTTCCTAACCCTGTGCAAATGTGATTCCCCCTGGGCAGAGGGAACACACTCCTGGGCTGACTTCAACTCCCCATTTAAATATTAAAACAGCTCGAATGCGCCACCTCCGTGATGGCCTCCCAGATGTCCCCTAGCAGCGACAACCCCTTCCTCTAAGTGACCCATAGCACTTGGCCTCTTCCATACCCTGCTCCAGTCGGGCACTCCCGCACCCAGCCAAAGTGCGCACTGCAAGGCAGGGAGCAGGACATGAGAAGGTGGCACAGGCTTCCACTTGAGCTCACCGCCTTGCTCCCCCAACCCAGGCCAGGCATGAGGACCCCGATGCTGCTGTTGCCACAGGGAAGGCCTGTGCCCTGCAGCTTTAAGAGCAGCTCTGTCCATCGGGGGCAAAAGGCCCGGGACAGTGTTTTAGACACCCTCCCGCCCACCCAGCTCCCTCCACTGTCAGCACACATAACAGTCACAGGCAGAAGCCGGCCCAGGTGGCCACCAGGAGGATAGGGCTCCGGTCAGATCAGATTCGACCAGAGAAGGCAGGTGGAGGCGTGTTTACCTGCCAGGCAGGAATGTGCCATTAGAGATACAGGGACAAAGGAGCCAGACCGGGCTATGGGACGGGGCCCATATCAGTGGGGCCTTGACCTTCTTTGGTCCACAAGAGGGGTTCACCCCAGGCCACCACTCCAGGAGGTTCTCGCTGGACCCCAGAGCAGGTACAGCTCAGGGGAGCCAAACAGGAGAGGAGGGGGCTGCCGGGGTTGAGAGGGCCTTCTGAGAGCCCCTTTGTCATTGCCCTGGGCCTGTAGGCCATTCCTCAGTTTCGCCGCACTTCCAGGAGTTTTTCAAACCTGACTAAAATGGTTTTTACCGCCCTCCACCTCACCCCACAACTTTCAAATCTTTCCTCCTCCACTTCCAGTTAGCCCTGCTCTGCCAGCTCCCAATTTCCACTTCCCCCTCTCCCAAAGCAGGCGTCAGAGGCCCCAAGGTGGCCAGCCTGGTGGCTCTGGGCCATGCCCCTTCCATCTGGGACTCCCCACGAGCACAGTCCTGCCCCCAGTATCCGCTGCGTCCTCTCCGCTCCCCAACTGTCACAAGAGCTTGGACCACCCGACCCAGGGTCCTCCCTGTGCCAGGGCTCCAGAGATGGGACCATCAGGGTCCGAGATGGTTCTCACTCCCCACGCCCCAGGCCTGGAGGCAAGTGGGCTCCTACTGCTCCCAATAGACCTCATTTATTCACTCGTCACCCCGCTCCTTCACGCACTTCGTCCAAGAGGATGAGGGTCTGCTTGGCACCAGTGCCTGGTGGCTTCCAGATGCTGCTCACACACCTCCTGCAGGTCACCTGACCCATAACTAGCAACTTCACCTGGGGGAGCTGGACTTCTGCCCCTGATGGGCCCCAGGAAGGAGCTGTGGCAGCTCTGAGGCTGGGGGAGGCGGGGGGTGTTCTTCCTGAGCTTTCGCCACATTCTGAGAGGCAGTCAGCTTGCAAGTGTGAGTTTGGGGTCCAGAAAGCCTGCCTTCGAACCCCAGCTCTGCTCCTGCCACAGCGTAACCTGGAGCCGTTACCAACCCTCTTCCAGCCCAGTGGTAAAACGTGACCAACAAGAGTGCCCACGTCACTGGGCTGTTGAATGCGACGTGACGCATACGGCACACTTGCCTGGACACTGTCCTGCCCACAGGCCTCTGGGCCTTACTGCTGCTGGTTGTGGCCTGATCCGGCGACCTGTCTGGGTGGTAGAGCCTTTGTCTGCCTGCCCCCCAAGAGGGGCTGTGCCGGGAGGAGCCTTCTCCTTCCCATGTGCCCTCACTGCCCCCGGAGGTATGGGAGCCAGGCCCACTTTTCTCAGTGAGTCGGGAGGGGCGGGGCCAGCAGGAAGGGACCCCACTGCTCAGGGAGCTGCAACAAACAGGTAAATACACGCTTAGAGCATAAGTACACCGTCTAACACATTGTCATAACACACACAAGTGGCCCATCTGCTGGCCAAGGAATGGAAGGTGCCCCAAAACCTCTCACAGGTCTCCATTCAGCAGACTATCTCCCCTTCCTGCTCCCCGTTTCTCCCAATAAACTCGCAGGTATCACTGAATTTGATAAACACCGACTGAGCAGAGGAGTCAAGGGCACCAGCTCTGCCTCTTGCTTCCTTGCATTCAGGCCTCTCTGCGCCTCGGTTTGCCTGCTATAATCTGTAAAATGGTGCCGCAGAGCCCTGTATCAGCCTCGGAAGGAGACCATGGGTCCATGGCACTCACGTTCCCCTCACCTGCGGGCCGTCATTTCACCTGAGTGGGGAGAGCCAGAGGGGAGCGGGCAGCAGGGCTCCCACCTCTGCACCCCCTGGCGCCAAAACTGCACATAAAATAGGCCCCAGCAGGGCATGCTTTGCAGAGCGTCCACTTCAGGGTTTTCCAAATTGTGTCCCTTCGATCCCCAGGGCTGCGCCTGCCCCCGCCTAAACAGCTCAGCTCCTGGAATGGCCTGGTGTGCGGGTACGGTTTGTGCGAAGGCATTTGGCTCCTAAAAGCTAAAGTTTGATGCAAACATCTACGAACTGAAAATAACACTAGCACTTGTTTTAAATGAGCCTAAGACTGGAGCAGGTGCTGCCGAAGACACACAAATGGCCAACGAGCGTGGGAAGAGCTGCTCAGCGTCCTGATTCACCAGGAAAGCAGAGAAAACCAGGAGAGGAGACCCCTCACACACGCCAGGCCCACTGACATGCTGCGTGCACAAGGACGTGAAGCCGCTGGACTCGACACCACCACTCGGGGAACCAGCCAGCAGTTTCTTTCTTTCTTTCTTTCCTTTTTTTTTTTAAAATATATATTTTCATTTACTTCAGAGAGAGGAAGGGAGAGGGAGAGAGAGAGAGAAGCATCAGTGATGAGAGGGAATCATTGACTGGCTGTCTCCTGCACCTTAGATTGAGCCTGCAACCCAGGCATGTACTCTTGATCAGAATGAACCTGGGACCCTTTGGTCTGCAGGCTGACGCTCTATCCACTTAGCCACACCAGCCAGGGGGAGAGAGAATCATGGATCGGCTGCCTCCTGCACACCCCCTACTGGGGATCGAGCCTACAACCCAGTCATGTGCCCTGACCAGGAATCCAACCATGACCTCCTGGTTCATAGGTCAACACTCAACCACGGGTCATGCCAGCCAGACGCAGCAGTTTCTACTGATGCCAAACACACACGTGCCCTTGGATCCCACAATTCCACTCCTGGGCCCTGCCCAACAGAAATGCCGCACACGTTCACAGGAGGGGAAAGGGAGGGGAGCAGACTAGAAGGTTCAGAGAACCAGTCCTAAGAGCCCCCACGGGAGCTGCTCACGTGCCCACCAGCCAGAGACGAGGTCACTGAGGCATCTGTGTCCAAGTGGAATGACACGCAGCAGTGAGAACGGCTAATTCACGTGACACACAGCACCACACGACTCCCACACATGATTCTGAGCAAAGAAGCCAGATGCAGCAGCCTGCCTGTTAGACGGCATTCTTTGTCTCAAGTACAAGCTCAGGCCCGAGCCATCTGCTGCCTGCAGTGAGCGCGATGTTTTAGGGGAGGATGGAAGGGAGCCTGGGAGAGCTGGGGGGGCTTCCAGTGTTGTCTCCTTTTTTAAAAAACCTCACCCGAGGATATTTCCTATTGACTTTTAGGGAGAGTGGAAGAGAGAGGGAAGGACAGCGAGAAACATCAATGTGAGAGAGACATCGATTGGTTGCTTCCTGCAGGCACCCTAACCAGGGCCAGGGCCGGGGAGAAGCCTGCAACTGAGGTATGTGCTCTTGGCTGGAATCAAACCCCAGACCAAAGGGTCCACAGGCCAACGCTCTATCCATTGAGCCACACCAGCCAGGGCTATATTATTTCTTGATGCGGTAGTGGTTACACAGATACGCTCGACGTGTGACATTCATCAAGCTATCCCCCATGACACCCATCTTTCTGTGTCCACATTATATTTCAAGAAAAAAATTTTAAAATGATGCAGACGTATAAGAAATCCCTTGGAAAACACATGAGCACTTAATTCTCCTTGCGAAAGTAATTTGCAAAACCAATGCCTGGCCCCATTGCTGTACACACACACACACACACACACACACACACACACAGCGTTCCTGGGGGAGGCCTGGCCGTGGGCTGGTCCTTCACTTACATTTGCCTGTAAGTAATCTGCAATGGACATGCATTATTTGTAGACTCCGGCCAAAATGTTATTAGAAGTTGAATGTTATTAGAACCTGTTCTGGGCTCTGGAGAAACTGCGTGGGGCTGGGCTGGGAGCAGACACTGGCTCCGTGTCCCAGGAAGGCTCTGTGGCTGGAGTGAGGCCTTGATGGAAAATTCCTGGGGCCCCACGTCCCAAGCCTATCAGTCCCCGATAACACCTATCGCACTGAGTCTCCGGCGGGTCCTGCCGCCAATCGGCTCCTTAGATCACGTTCCACTGCCTCATGTGCTGTGTTCACAGAACATTCCTGAACACCTGTGCCCTTGGTGGGGCTGCCCCATCAGCGACGCAGCTCCCAGCGCCCCTCAAAGCCGAGTGCCGACAGCGCTAATGGCAAAGTCAACGCTGTTGTCTAATCTCTCCACCGGACCGTCTGGCACGCACAGATTACCGGCTTCCCTGCTGGCAGCGCCACCCGCCTCCGGGAGCACGGTTCCAGCTCCCCCTCTCCTCCTACAGCTCCCCTGAGATAGAAGCTGCGGCCATCACTGATGGGCAGATGCAAGGGGACAGGGAAGGACAGGGCCTGGTCCAGGACGTCTCCTAAGACCAGAGCCCCCTGCGCCCCAGCGTCCTGCACCCTATCCTAGGCCTCACTTGTCACTCCTCACTACGTGGCCCTGGGCTGGCCCCGTCCACCTCTGAGCTGTGCCTGCTGGGAAATGCAGGGATAATCATGTTTGAAAGCTCGTGTGTCCCCAAGCACTCAACCAGCACGAGAGCGACAACATGCACTTTTTTGTGTCGACTGAGGTTTTGAACCCAAGGCCCATGCGGCCACCACCACCGCCGCCCTCCCCGCTCCTGACACTCGCTACCTCGACAGAAAGCCGCCTTGCCTGGCTCTGAAGTGGCCCCAGACGGAGTCCACAGGGGGACCTTGTGGGGCTTTCTAGGGGTTCCTAATTGTGTTCACTTCCTACTGCTGGTGCCGAATGAACACAGATTTGGTAAGTTAACGCCACTCACCTTTATGTCCCAGTTCCGTGGGCCAGGGATCCAGGCTCCATCGGCTGTCGCTGCCTCAGGGCCTCCAGCTGATTCGAGGTGTCAGCCACGGCTGGGGTCTCCTCTGAGGCTTACCTGGTCATTGGAGGGGATCCGTTCCTTGCAGATCCTGGCGGGGACAGGGGGCCTCACTCCCCGATGGCTGGTTGCTGGAGGTTCTGCTCTGCTCCTTGCCACGTGGGACTCTTTGGGGTACGGGTGCTTCATCAGGGCCAGCAGGTGACAGTCTGCACAAAGATAGCAGCCAGCTCATGTGATGTCATCACGAAATCCAAACGTGTACCCTTAAGGCCAGCAGCGTGTCACAGACCTGCACATGCCCAAGGGGAAGGGTGACAAGGAAAAGGACCCCCCAAAGGACACTTGGGGGCCACCGTGGGCCCTGCCTCAAGCCTGGACTCCCCCAGGGTGTTAAAATCGCTAAGTGGGGAGATAACTTCTCACTAACCAAGAGACCCATCTGAGTGGAAAGGAATGAGGCCCCTCCTGCCCTTTCCTGGGCCAGCCGTGAACCCCCGGAAGGCCTGGCCTCTTTCCATCTTGCTCACGGATGTGCCTCAGCGACTGGGACACACCAACACAGCACGAAGCAGGCACATAATCAAGACACAATGAATACCAGCCCATGTGGGTCAGTGGTTGGAGCGTCAGCCCTTGGACTGAAGGGTCCTCCCGTCTCCTTCCCTCCTTTTGCCTCCCTCCCTCCCGGTGGTAGCCTTGACCCAGTGGCGCTCCGGGGCTTGGGCAGACCTTTAGATGAATCAGTGCGGAGGTGAGAGTGTGGCTGGAAGGGGAAGGCTCAAGGGGGAGGAAAGAGAGGAGAGGAAGCAGCAGAAACGCCGGTCAGGGACCCCCGTCTGGGCAGGAAGATGTCTTAGGTGACTGACTACAGATGTGCTTTGTCCCAACCCCCATAGTCTCCCTTTGCACTCACCCAGAGGCTCCGGGGATCTGGAGCTTAGCCAGAACCTATGTCCCCTGGTGCTGAAAAACCAGGAGTGCCCAAGAAATCCAATTTCAGAACAAGACCTCAGACAGCGCTCTCTGGCGGCCTCCCTCCCCCAAGCTCCCATCCCCACAGCTCGCTTTGCCCACTGAATGAGCCCCAGTGAGAACCCAGTGGGCTGGCATCATCCTTGCTTAAGAGACTTTAAGATCAAGAACCTTCGGAGTCGGTCACACACAAGACTGCATTTCCCAGGTGGCTTTGCTGCCTACAGCGGATTCAGCCAAGTCATAAGTACAGAGAACATGGGAGAGTCAGGCCCACTGGGATCTCAAAGATCTAGGCTTCGCCCAGCCAGCATCGTCCGAGGAACCAGGAGGTCACGGTCCAATTCCCGATCAGGGCACATGCCCGGGTTGCAGGCTTCAACCCCAGTGCGGAGCATGCAGGAGGAGGAGGATTCATTCCTCATCAGTGTTTCTCTCTCCCTCTCCTTTCCTCTCTGAAATCAATAAAAATATATTTAAAATAAAATTTTTAAAAAGGCAAAAGTTTTGAGCAACCTGAGAGGGCGGGAGAGGAGCCATGGGAAATGGAGGAGAGCATGGGACTTGAGGGGCAGATTCCAAAGACACGCGGACTGTCTAAAGGCAGCCACGTTCTCCCACCTGCTCCGCCCTCTCCTCCTCCTCTGCCCCGCAGGACTCGAACCAACTGTGTGAGAATAAGGCACTCAGCAACTCTGTGCAGTGACATTTCTGTAGGGAAAGGTCTCAAGTCCCCAGTCACAAACCTGGGACCACGCTTTGGGGTCTCAGCCACAGGACTGGCCCATATCCATGCAGGGAGCTGCTCCCCCAGAACCCCGGCTTTCCCAGAACCCCGGCCATCGGCCCCACAGAGACGAATGAGGGGCACCAAGCTCCTCAGACAGCCATGAAATGTCAAGGGCCCTTGAGCCCAATTTTGACAACATACTCAGCTTGTCAAGGTTTCTTGCACTTGATCACCTAAGGACTAAGCCTCTATCTCGGCATCACCTGCTCCCACACATCCAGCCCAGCCTGGGGATGTGGCCCCAAAGGAAAGCTACAAAGCCACTCCCCTGGGAACTTCTCAGGACCTGGCTCAGGGGGAGGGACAATCTTATCAGGAAACCTGGTGTTTGGGGCTGGGATAAGGGGTCACCTTTGAAGGCTGATAGGATTGGTTCCCTCGAACTTGGGCGGTATATAAGGCACCGTGAGGCCTGCCGCTGTACGCCTGCCGCCTGCGCCTCGACCTTCTCAGAGGACCTTCTCAGAGACCGAGCCGGGAGGAAGCATGAAGTGGCTGCTGCTGCTCGCGCTGGTGGCGCTCTCCGAGTGCATCTACAAGTGAGTCTGGCGCCGGCACAGAGGCTCCGGGGGCTCATTCCCCAGGCCGGCCTCTCCGCCAGGTGTTCTCCCCCTTTTCACACTCCTCTCCTGACCATTCCTCTCTCCGCCCCCTTGGGGAGCCAGTGCTGTAGCTGTGGGTCACTGCTCAGAGGAAAGAACATTCTGTGCACTTAAACGCAGGAGTCCAGACTGGCTGGTGTGGCTCAGTAGATAGAGTGTCGGCCTGCGGACCAAAGGGTCCCTGGTTCAGTTCTGGTCAAGGGCACGTACCTCAGTTGCAGGCTGCTCCCTGGCCCAGGCTCTGGTCGGGGCTCATGCAGGAGGCAACCCTTTGATGTGTTTCTCTCACATCGATGTTTCCCTCTCCCTTCCACTCTCCCTAAAAATCAATGGGTGAGGATGAACAATAGGTATATATTAAAAATGAGTCCAGGACAGATAGCCCAGCATAACTCTCTCGAGAGCATTTCCTTGTTTGTAAATAAGTTCTAGACGCAAAGGAATGAGGTGGTAATGGTGGGATTTCATTCGAGACCTCGAAACACTGCCATGCCCAAAGCCCTCTGCGTAAGACCCACCCAGGCAGCGCGCCCAGGCATCACCGACTGCCGTGGCTTCCCCAGGCCCGGCCCAGGGTGGTCCCAGCTCCACCCCTGGGCCAGGGGACTTGGGACAACCACCAACTTCTTCGTATTTTTGTGCCCAAATAAGGACGCCTTCCCTCTTGATTTCTTTGTTCCTTTTTTAAAAAATACATTTTTGTTTATTTCAGAGAAGAAGGGAGAGGGAGAGGGAGAGAGAGACATCAATAATGAGAGATAGTCATGGATTAGCTGCCATCTGCATGCCTCCCACTGGGGATCGAGCCGGCAATCAGGGCATGTGCCCTGACCGGGAATCAAACTATAACCTCCTGGTTCCTAGGTCAGTGCTCAACCACTGAGCCACGCCAGCCGGCCTGGACCTCCTTCCTTCGTCCTTCCTCGGGCCAGCTTTCTTTTCCTGCTGCTCCATAGCACCCCGTCCACCACCACCCCCCGCCCCAGCAGAGTCCTTGCCTAACAACTCTTCCTCCCCCAAACCATCCCTTTGCAAACGCTCTACAGGGTTCCCCTGGTCAGAAAGAAGTCCCTGCGGACTAACCTGAGGGAGCATGGCCTCCTGAAAGACTACCTGAAGAACCACCAGCTGAACCCCGCCAGCAAGTACTTCCCTGAGGCGGCCGACATGCTGGCCACCCAGCCCCTGGAGAACTACATGGATGTGAGTGCCTGGCGGGCGGCGGGCGGCTCCCCGGACTCGCAGGAAGGAGCCAGAGAGAGGCTGGGGGGTCTTGGAAGATGGATGAGGACTCTGATTCCCCCGGGGCTGTCACCCAAGGTCTGCTCTCTGGTTGGAGAGGTCACACTCATTCCTCCCCGTGTTCACGCGTGCCGTGTCAGTCTGCACAGAGCACCTCGCACAGCCAGGCTCTGTACTGGGCCAGGGAGTAGCAGGGAGCCACTGGGTGCAGCCCTGACCCACAGGGCCGCCGAGCTGGTAGGGAGAGACAGACAGTGATCTGTGCCCACCTTTCCCCCACCCCAGCCGCACGCAGCCAGGAGAAGGGTGCATGAAGGTACACATTGTGCCAGGTGGCAGGTGACAGGCCAAGACTTCCAGCGGGAGCAGTGAGGGAAGCACGAGGGGCCAGAGGACGGGAGAGAGCAGGAGGGTGGTGTCAGGGCCGGTGGCAGCGGGGAGCAGCGTGCAGAGCAGAGAGCGGGATGGGGTGCGGGGAGGGCAGTGCAAAGTGAGGCTCAGTGCAAGGAACCAGGGTCTCTGATAACCGCCTGCATCCAGATTGACTGAACTCCCTAACGGGTGTCTGACATGGTCAGCCTGGAGTCACTCCGACTCTTCTATTTGGGACATGATGGCCCGCCTCGCCCGTCGTTAAATGCTGTGTCGCCTTGGCAATGGTCGGGCCAAGGGCACCAGCGGCGCTGCCTGTCTGAGGAGCTTGGCCTCCTGCGGGCTCCCTGGGACCTCTGGCAGGAGCCCCCGCCCCCCCCCCCCTTGCAGAGCTCCATCTCCCAGCAGAAGGCCGGGGTGCGTGCTCAGTGCAGTGCAGTTTTTGGAGGATTGAGCACAGTCTGGCCCCTGGGAAAGGCAGCCCGTTTATTCGCTTACATATTCATGAGGCACCTACTAGGTGCCAGAGGCTAGGCAAGGAGCTGAGAAAACAATGTGAGTAAGCAGAGTTCCTGGAGCTGCGCCGCTGGAGGAGACAAATAAGAGACTAGTAACACGTATGTAAGACAATTTCAGGGCCTAACACGTGGCACAGAGACATAAACTGGGGGGATGAGTGAGGAGGCGAAGAGGAATGAAGGAGGGCACACTTGGACAACATGGTCAGGGAGGGCCTCCTGGTGGAGGTGACATGGATTAGAGCTCTGAACGCCTGAGGAGTCGGCTAAGGAAAGACCTAGAATAAACATTTCCCAAGCACAAGAAATCGCAAGCAGCATGTCCCTGAGGTGAGAATGAGCTTCTCCTCAGCAAAGAGCAAGACCAGCGTGGCTGACACTACAATAACAATCCTGGTGACGCCCTCTTTGGATTTAGGGAGAAGATAGAGCAAAGGGCTCCCACCTGTTGGGGGGCTTGTGTCTCTCCCATGGACATATTAATGGATGAGCACAGGGTACTCTAAGGTCCCCCATGTCCCCTTGGGTGGCAAGACGAGGACAGACAAGATGAGGCTATTATTAGGTGGCAATGGTCCTCGGAGAATAGTCACAGGGGAACTGGGGAGCAATCAGAGAGGGCTTCAAGGAGGTGGAGGGACCCGCTGAGCCGGGCAGGACAGAGGCATAGAGTAGGGAGAGAAAGGCGAGGAGAACAGTGAAGGGGAAGGTGGGGGCGAGCTAAGGAGCTGCCCCAGAAACAGCCCCCGGGAGGCTGGGGTGGGAGCCGGGTCTGTGAGCTGTGCCCTCTCACCCCCAGATGGAGTACTTCGGCACCATTGGCATCGGAACGCCCCCTCAGGAGTTCACCGTCATCTTTGACACCGGCTCCTCCAACCTGTGGGTGCCCTCCGTCTACTGCTCCAGCCCTGCCTGCTGTGAGTGCCGCCTCCCGGCCCAGCCCTGATGGACGGGGGCCCAGAACACAGAGGGGCTGCAAACAAGTCCAATCCCAAGGCTGCTGGGATTTGCTGAGCACCTACTATGTGCCAAGCACTGGGCTTAGGTGCTCTGGGGCTAAAGGGTGACTCACACAGGGTCCCTGCACCCAAGGCATTTGGGCCAATGGCAGAGAAGTGGGCAGCCATGGGCTTGTGCCACTCATGTTTTGCAGGAGCATTCTGTGGGGGCACTGTGGGACCTCCCATCAAGGAGATGGTCCCAACTGGTCTGACCAGCCAGGACTGGAACCTGGACACGCCTGGGCTCCAGAATCTAGGGCAAAGTTACCCTTCTCCTCCCAAGTCCCCCTCCCAGCACCCAGCACCCAGCACCCCCCGGGAAGACAGGCTCTGGCCCTGCCTCTCATCAGCTTTTGGGGGTCAGCAATGTCACTTCTTGCCCTCGCAGCCAATCACAACCGCTTTGACCCTCGGAAGTCCTCCACCTACCAGGGCACCAGCCAGACGCTATCCGTGGCCTATGGCACCGGCAGCATGACTGGCATCCTCGGGTACGACACGGTCCAGGTAAGCGCCTGCAGGGCCCTCTCCCCGCTCCACCATGGGGCTAGCTCCCAGGGACCTTGGAGCTCCCAGAACCAGCTCACTTCAGCGTGTGGCTCTCATGATCACAGAATCAAAGGTTGGGGGGGGGGATGGAAGGGGAGAAGACGTGGCAGATATTTCTAGATGGGGCAGGAGTGGGTAAGGGGAGTGCTGTTTGGAGCCAGAAGCCAACCTCTGCCCCACTCAGGCTTAGGGCTTATGGGGGAGGCCGGGGGTGGAGGGGGAGGAAATGGCTCAGTTCCCTTTTAGCACCTCCTCCCTCCACTGCAGCAGGAGTCAAGGGCTCTGAGCCCCCCTGGGGTCTGCTTCCATCCACACATCAGACAGAAGCAAGCACAGGGCGACCCAGCTTCCCAGCAAATTCTCACCTGACCCGCAGCAGGGGCCGCCTGGAGGTCGGCCGCCATGGTCACCTCAGAGGCATAACAAGGCCCGGGGAGTCTGCTCCTGTCCCTCCAGCTGACCCCCCGAGCTGAGTCCCACACGGAAGGAGCCGGAAGGCACTGGGCGCCGCACACAGGCCCGTGGCCCACTGATGGGGAACACCCTGGTCTCCCCACTCAGGTTGCAGGCATCGCTGACACCAACCAGATCTTCGGCCTGAGCAAGACGGAGCCTGGCTCCTTCCTGTACTACGCGCCCTTCGACGGCATCCTGGGCCTGGCCTACCCCAGCATCGCCTCCTCGGGGGCCACACCCGTCTTTGACAACATGTGGAACCAGGGCCTGATTTCCCAAGACCTCTTCTCTGTCTACCTGAGCCCGTGAGTGGGGCAGGGGGGTGGGGGTGGGGGTGGGAGCGGGGGTGCAGAGGGTCTTAGCAGGCCAGTGTCTGGGCCTGAGAGGTGTACCTGTAGAGCTAACAGCCCCAGGTCCCTGTGGCCAGCAGTCCCGAGCCTCTGATTTGATGAGCACAAGTCTCTGTCGCTTTGGCTGACACAACTGTAGGGTCATCAGCCGTTTGCGCTCGGGCATCAGTCCCAGGACCACCGTGTCAAGTGAATCTGCTTTAACATTGGGGCCAAGATTTCATAGCAAAGCACCGGGGGGAGGGGGGAGAGGAGTGAAATCCAGTTGGGGCTTAAATCTCGAACAGGGAAGCTGTTAAAGGAGGACCGCCAGGTTCTTTCCGTAGTTAGAACCCAGGTTGCTGTGGCAATGGTGAGTTACTTCTAACAGCGAGTAAAGAGAGAACCAGGCGTTGGCCTGGGCTGAGCAGAGGTTTGCGCAGGAAACCTGAGGGTGCCGGCAGCTTCCCCGAGACACCCCACCTTCTCTTGGGAAGCAGTTAGTCCCCACCCAGGTGTGCTCGGTTCACGGTCCCGCGCAACACAGTGAGTCACATGGACTGTCCGGCGCTGACGGCGGAGGTGGGGGTCCTGTGAGTGGGAACCAGTTCATCCACGCCCTCCGGTGATTAACCTCATGGTGGCATTTGCTGCCCCATCTAAGCCAGGTCCGCACCAGGAAGCAGGACCAGCAGGCTTGGCACAGGAGGCCCCTTTCCTTTTCCCTCCTGGCCCTGAGCCCGGCCTGCCCCGCAGAGTCCTGGCCACCCCCGGGGGCCACCTTCTCTCTCCAGTTGGGCCACAGGTCCTCATCTCAGCACTACTGACATTTTAAAAATATTTTTTATTGACTTCAGAGAGGAAGGGAGAGGGAGAAAGAGAGAAACATCGATGATGAGAGTCATGGGTCAGCTGCCTCCTGCACGCCCCCCCCCCCCCCAACCCTGCAACCCAGGCCTGTGTCCGACCAGGAATCGAGCCGTGACCTCCTGGTTCCTGGGTCAAGGCTCAACCATGGAGCCACGCCGGCCGGGCACCATGGACACTTTGGGCCCAATCACCGTGCCCACAGGGACTGTGCTGTGTCTTACAGGGTATTTAGCAGCCTCCCTGGCCTCTACCTCCTAGACACCAATGACACCCCTCCACACCCGATCATGACAATCAAAAACAGCTCCAGAAACTGGCCCATGTCCCCGGGGAGTGGGGGAGGGACAGTGCCCATGGCTGAGGATGAGGGCTACACTGGAGTCCTCAAGAGCAAACACCATCCTGGGTTCATTTCGCACGGGAACCAGGAAGAGCTGGGTGCCCGTCTTGGTTCTGGCGCTCCCTGGCTGTGTGACCTTGGGCAAGTTGCTTCACCTCTCAGTGCCTCTCTGCAAAGTGGAAATAATAACAATAACCCTAGTGGCCATGGATGGCCCTTCGTGTAACAGGATTCAGAGAAGCCCTGCCTGCCGCATTCTCCGCACGGCTCCTCGCCCCAAGTAAATCCACTTAAAACAGAGGCCAAAACCCCACAGCGAAGAAGGAAGGGAAAAGGTAGCTCTAGAGTATATGTCCCGCGGAGTGAGGGAATGACGGAAAGAATGAATTCCTATCTCCCCCCCGCCCCCACGTGGTACAGCAACGACCAGAGTGGCAGCGTGGTGATGTTTGGGGGCATCGATTCTTCCTACTACACCGGGACCCTCAACTGGGTGCCTCTGTCCTCCGAGACGTACTGGCAGATCACCGTGGACAGGTGAGTGCACCGTGGCCGGGCCCCAGTCCCACTGCTCTATAGACTCACAGGCGCTAAGCTTCCCAGAATGCCACTGGAATGGCCCCCACAGGGAGATGTCCCCCAGGAGGGGAAGGTGGGAGTGAGACACCGAGAAAGGCACCTGCGTGCAGGAGGGGAGCTCCCGGAGACCCCCAAACCCTGCCAGGACGGGGCAGCCCCTCGCCTCCTGGTCACAGAGGCAGGACCATCTACCAGCACCCGGGGAGCCGGGGAGACCTGGCTGTGCACCCCCAGCGTTTAGGTACCTGGGAGCCAGCACACGCCTCCCATTCTCGGGAAAATGTCCTCTAGCCTGGTGACGGGGCAAACGACGGAGGAGGTTCAGGCCCCTCCGCCCCGCCCCCCGGTCCTTCAGGGCCTGCCCCGGCCCCGGCAGCCTCGCTCCCCAGCTGTCCTGGCCCCGCTGACCCGCGGGGGTGACCAGTCAGCCAGGTTTGCCCAGCAGCGAGCAGGGGCCCGGGATGCGAGAACTTTCAGCACTCGAACCAGGACAGTGCTGGGGAGACGAACCACGATGCACCGCATCACCTCCATCTGTCCCAGCCGTGCTGAACTGCCGTCGGTGCCCCCACTCCCGCCCGCTCCTCTGGTCTCTGCCCTCCCCCCCCCCGCCTGCCCCCGGCCTGGGACACCGCCCTCAGCTCGTCACCGCCTGGGCAGCCTTCGGGGGTCTGCGTCCGAGCCGGGTGGCTGCCGGGCCAGGCTCTGCGTCCCCCGCGCCTGGCACGGAGCAGGCTCAGCCGCTGGGTGGGGGCGCAGAAGCACACACACGAGCGCCTGCGTGAGCGAGAGGAGCTGGCACGCACGTGCCCGCTGAGGGCCGGGGACGCGGGGCCTCAGGAGTCACCAGGCTCCGGGGGAGAAGTGCTGCCTGGGGGCTAAGAGGCGCCCCGCTGCCTCGCCCTCAGCATCACCATGGACGGGGAGGCCATCGCCTGCGCCGGCGGCTGCCAGGCCATCGTGGACACGGGCACCTCCCTGCTGTCTGGGCCCACCAGCGCCATAGCCAACGTCCAGAGCGCCATCGGCGCCAGCCAGAACTCCTACGGCGAGGTAAGCACCCCCCCCTCCCCCCGCACGGCCCTGGCACGGCCCTGGCACGGGCACGGCAGGTGGCGGGGTCTGCCAGGCACCAGGGAGGCCGCCCTTCTGACCTTTGCTCTTTGCTCTCTCTCTGCCCAGATGGCGGTCAACTGCGCGGCCATCAACAGCCTGCCCAGCATCGTCTTCACCATCAACGGCGTCCAGTACCCGCTGCCGCCCAGCGCCTACATCCTGCAGGTGAGGCCCAGCACAGAGAGAGAGAGAGAGAGAGAGAGAGGGGGGGGGGGGGGGGGAGGCAGGGAGAGCGCCCTGACGATAAATGCATGAAGGAGGCCTTGGATTCGGCCTTCCCGAGGCCCAGGCCGGAGCGGGAAAGGTTCTAGCTGGGACCTGGCTGTGCACCCGCAGCGTTTAGGGGCCTGGGAGCCGGCACACGCCTCCCATTCTCGGGAAAATGTCCGGATACTGAACGTTCTCGCATCCCGGGCTGCGGGGTCTCTCTCTCTCAGCCTGTGGTTTCGGGGAGCCGGGGAGCCGGACCCCTGACCGCCATGGCGGGAGGCCTGAGCCCGTCAATGAAGGTCCCACCTGCTGGGGCCCCGGCTAGGACGCCCCCACCGCCTCCACCCACGAACAACGACGCGGGAGGGCCCTTTACCTCTCGTCCTGCGGCGCCCGGAGCGGGGCTGGCGGCCCAGAGGGTGGGGTCCGCGATGCCGCCTCCCCCGCGGGGTCGCCGGCTGAGTCACCAGGCTGCCCAGTCCTCCTCCAGCTCCGATGCTGATGGCGGGGCCGGTGCTCCCGGAACCGGAAACCGGAACCGGAAACGGACGTGCAGGGGGCCGCCGACAGGGCGCCAGCCGCAGCTCCCCGCCACCCCGCAGCGGCCCATGGGGGGAGAGGGGCCCGGGCTTCCCGCCGGGCCCGTCCCCACGCGCCTCCGCCTCCCGTCCCGCAGAGCCAGCAGGGCTGCGTCAGCGGCTTCCAGGGCATGAACATCCCCACGGCCGGCGGCGAGCTCTGGATCCTGGGCGACGTGTTCATCCGCCAGTACTTCGCCGTCTTCGACCGCGGCAACAACCGCGTGGGCCTGGCTCCCGTGGCCTGAGCGCCGTCTGCGGCGGCCGGCGGCTTCCCCCGGAGCCCCGCCCCGGGCCGGGCCTGGGCCCACTCCCGGGGGGAAGAGCATCCTCCTTAGAATAAAGCCTAAACCTCCTGACAACGTCTGGCGGCGTGTTCCTTCCCTGCGTCGTCGGTGTCGCTCCTCGCGTCGACGCCGGGGTCAGGGCAGGGGTCGGGGGGGGGTGGCCGTGTTCGCGGGGCGGCAGTGGCGCCGGGAGCGGGCGGCGCGCGCGCGTCAGGGGCAGCCTCGACGGCAAACGGGTCCCTGTCAAGCGCCGCTGCGAGCTTCGCGCCAAGACGCGGGAGCATCGCGTGAAGACACGGAAGCATCGCGTGAACACGTGGACATCGCGTGAACACGTGGAAACATCGCGTGGAGAAGCGGGAGCATCGCGTGAAGAAGCGGGAGCATCGCGTGAAGACGTGGAAGCATCGCGTGAAGACGTGGAAGCATCGCGTGAAGACGCGAGATAATCGCGTGAAGACACGGACGCATCGCGTGAAGACGTGGATCACCGCGTGAAGACATGGAGCATCGTGTGAAGACATGGAAGCATCGCGTGAAGACGTGGAAGCATCGCGTGAAGACATGGAATCATCGCGTGAAGACATGGAAGCATCGCGTGAAGACGCGGGAGCATCGCGTGAAGACGCGAGAGCATCGCGTGAAGACGCGGAAGCATCGCGTGAAGACGCGGAAGCATCGCGCGAAGACGCGGGAGTCACTTCCGCCTCCGTTGAAAGCGAGGACGAAGCCAGCCCTGGCCGGGCAGGTGGAATGTCCGCCCGTGGACCGAGGGGCCCCGCGTTCGATTCCGGTCAAGGGCCGCGGACCTTGGCTGCAGGCTCCCTGGCTCGGGTCAGGCTGCGGGCAAGACGCAACCAACCGACGTGTCTCTGTGTCTCTCTCCCTCGCTCCCGTCCCGCTAACACAGCGGTTCTCCACCTGCGGGTCGTGACCCCTTTGGGGGGCGAACGACCCTTTCCCAGGGGTCACCTAGGACCCACGGAAAACACCTATTTCCCATGGTCTTAGGAACCCACACACCGCTCCTCGGTGTCGCAACGTGTAGCCATGTCGTTGACTGTTGTCCTAGGAAGACGGTTGCCCATGCGACACCACGATTCAAGACAACATTTCATTTATTTGTCATTAGAAACAAATATTTCACAATATATAATTACATATTGTTTTTGTGATGAATCCCTATGCTTTCATGATGTTCCATGTGTAACTACGAAAATGCATCCTGCCTATCGGATATTTACATGACAGTTCATCACAGGAGCAAGATGACAGTGATGAAGTTTCAATGGAAATCATGTTATGGTTGGGGGTCCCCACCCCACGAAGAATTCTATTAAAGGGTCGCGGCCCGAGGAAGGTGGAGAACCGCTGCTCTGACATCAATGGCAACCTGTCCTCGGGCCGAAGATTTAAAAAAAAAATAAATACAAAGCCAAGACTCGGGGACCGGAAATGCCCAGCCCCCGCCTCCCCGTGGAACAGGGCACCTACGTTCTGGGTGAAGGGGACGGACGGACTTCCCGTTTCTGCCAAGGCCAGGGAGACAGAGAGAAAGGAGAGGGGCCGAGGACGGGTGGCCAGGGACGGCGACGTTCCTACGCAGGCCAGGCAGGGCGGCCCCGCCTGCAGGACACGGCTGGGGAGGGGTGACGGGCCGGCCGCCCCACGTCTGCCAGGCTGCCCCTGCCCGGCCGGCCGATGCGGACTCACCCCCCGGGGAGCCCTCGGCCCTCTCCCCCGTCCGGAAAGACCAGGGTCTCCTCTGCTCCCGCAACAGAGAGGTCGAGGGAAGGCACCGAGCATGCTCACGGGCCCACGGGCCCTGGAAATGCAAACGGGAGATGCAGGCGCCTCGGAGCGCGCTGGGCAGCGGCACGTGCAGTGAAGACCGAGTGTCAGAGTCCGTGGGGGACACGCTCCTTCTGGGCCCTGCTCCGAGGCTCACGAGGCGCACGTCCCACCAAAGGCTCTGATAAGTCCTGCGGCAAAGCCGTGGCTCAGCTCAGCTCAGCTCAGCGTGACTCCAGGCCTGTGCTCCTGCCACTGGTGATTCCAGACTGTTCATGGGAGACACTGGCCTGCAGGCTGGCACGGGGCCGCCCGGCTGAGAGGAGCGACTTTGGGGTGACCTGAGCTACAGAGCGTGAGCATCACCCCCACGAGGTGTTCGTGGTCAGTCACACAAAGACAAGACGCTGGGCTCCAGGGAGGGGCAGCGGAGCCATCTTTTTGGAAACATACATTTGGCCACGTGCCTTCCTGGCAGTGGCACTGGGTGGGACAGGACCCCAAAGCTTGGGCGTGGCCTCCAGGCCTCCGAGCCCTGGTCCCTGCCCACCGCCCCCGCCTCACCACCATCCCTCTGACCCGAGCCCCCACCTCCAACAAATACGCATGCTTCTCCCCCTCCCCAGGCCTCTGCACACGCTGTCCCACTTTCCCTGGCCTGCGAACACGTAGCGTCCCACGGGTCTCAGCGAAAACGCCACTTCCCCGACCACCCTCCCACGGAGCCCAGCCCCCCGCCTTTACCGCTCAGGGCACGGCCATCCTCGGGGGTGCCTGCTGCACAGCCACCAGGGCCTGGACTGCCGGACCCCAAGGCCTGGCGCCCAGCAGGTGTGGACTGGACGGAGGGATGAACCTGAGGTGACTTTTTAGGAGGAAACGATTCGGACAGGACGCAGGAGTGGATCTGACGCCACCGCGGCCAGGCCTACAACCGGGGGTCAGCGCCCACCACCCCCACTGGCATTCCGTCCCGGTCACATTTGGCCAGGAGACCAACAGGTGCGCCTCTCCGATCCCGGGGAGGAATTTCACAGCGCCTGGCTCCCTGGCGGCTGGCTTCTCCGACATCTCCCGAGCACCCGCTGGGGGCCCGGCCAGGGGCAGGGCTCCAGGGGCACAGGCAGGTCTTCCTGGACCCTCCCGGTCCTGCTCCGGGCCCCAGGCCTCCTCCTTCCCCGTCCTCACTCCGCCAGCGGCAGCTCGGCCTCTCCGCCCAGCCCCGCTTCCCTCCCCTCCGCCTGGGACTGACTCCTGGGTCCGGTCAGACTCTGAAAAGGCTCCCCGTTAAGCAGACCCGCTGTTGGACAGCTCCGGTCTGACTCCGCCCACATCGCTCCTCGGGGTGAGACTGTCTCAGGCCTCTTCTCTGTTCTTCACTCTCCGTTCCCCCGAGGGCTGAGCGGTCAGCCTGCTCCATCCTCTGCATCCACTCTTGTCCCCGAGGGTCCTCCTCCTCGCACGGGTCCCTCTCCACTGACCCCTGGAACCCAGACCCTCCCGGATGCATGCAAGGTTCTCAGACCTCGCGGCTGGGAGTGCCGCCTGCCCCCTCTCCTAATCTCTGGGCCACTGAGGTCCCAGCTGTGAGCTGGGGGGCGGGCGGAGGACAAAGGAGGGTCCGACCAGCATGCTTTTACACTCGGGCCAACGTGGGGAGTGTTTACAGCGGTCCTCCTGTCTCCTTCTCCAGCACAATGTTTTTATAACTTCTTAAAAGTATATTGTATTGATTTCAAAGAGCAGAAGGGAAAGGGAGAGAGAGAAACATCCATGATGAGAGAGAATCATGGATCAGCTGCCTCCTGCATGCCCCCCACCTAGGGATCGAGCCCACAGCCCAGGTATGTGCCCTTGATTGGAATCGAACCCGGGACCCTTCAGTCTGCAAGCCAATGCTCTAGCTAGGGCTCCCACGTGGTTTTTAACCTCGGACATGAACATCATCTCCTGGAGTTCTATTGGGGGGCGGGGGCAGGGGCGGTGGAGACTGCTATTAAGACATGAATGCACCCTCCGTTGACCTGGCCTAGCGATGAGAAGCAGGCGCTGGGGCCACTGCCTTGCTGAGCTGGCTGTCGGAGAGCCCCCCGTGAGGCAGAGAATGAGGCAGCCCGGGCCCACACTCCATCCCGCGTGAGGTCCGGGCAGCGGAGCGGGAGGCAGCACGGGTCACAAACCACCGAGACCCGCGGAGGCATCCCAGCTCCGCCCGAGGCGCCCAGACCTCGCTCTGCAGCACCTCCCGTGTCCAGCGGACAGAACGCCCTCTGCTCCGCCTGCCGTTGGTTCTCAGCCGAGTGGCCGCAGCGGGAGCTCGGCGGCGACATCACAGCTGGCCGCCGCCTGCATCTCACTGGCCGGTAATGGCCGCCAGGCCCTCTTCCCACCTGTCGTGGAACCAGGCTGCACCCCCACCCCAGGGGCCGGGCCGAGGATCAGTGCCCCCGCTGCCAGGAAGGGTGCCAGCTGTAGCAAGGGGCCATCAGCCTCCTGGGGAACCGCCAGCTGCAGGGAGCCGCTGGCCCCGCTCACCGCTTTCCTGGGCAGCCGGGGCGGACGGCCGGGCAACATGGGGACACACAGCCGCCCCCTCGGCCTAACTCTGCACAGCCACGCGGCCTCGGGCTCCCAGAGGGGCTGGCCGAGGCCTGGGGAGGTCCCCGCTCCCGCCCCCACAGGTGCCTGCTGACACTGCCTCCCCCCCCCCCCTCCCCACCTCCCCCCGCCGCCCCCCCCCTCCTCCCCTCCTCCCTCAGAGCCCTCCCCGCGACAGAGGCCAGCGGCCTTACACAAGACCCCAGCCCCAGCTCAGGCCGGCTTCCCTCCCCAGCTGGGGGTGGAGGGGTACCATTTCCCACCCGTGGGCGTGGGGGAAGATCTCCCCATTTTCCTAAGGGGAGAAGTGAACGCGCAGGCAGCCGGGGAGACTGAGGCAGCCTTTAATCAGGAACCCTCGGGGAGGCCAGCCACACGGTGCCCGTCGCAGTGGCATCTGGGCTGCTGACCCTCCTCCTGCAGAGCGGAGAGTCCAGCCTCCCCCCAAAGACACGAGGGCCTCAGGGAGGGCGCTGCCGGGACAGGCTGGCTCTCCGGCTTCCCACACGCTCCCGGGGGGTGGCTGTCAGCTCCCCAAGGGTGTCCCACGGCTGGAAGCCCCCGGGGAGGGGCCCTCGCTGGCCCCGGCGGCTCCCTCGGTGCGCCTCCCGGGGTGGCCCTCGGTGGCAGCCCCTCACCCAGCGGGCCCCTCCTCACTCGCAGTCCCGGCGGGGGGCTGCGGGGCGCCAGGGCTGGTGGTCACCACCGAGAGTCCGGAGGTGGCGGCAGCCTCGGGGGGGCTCGGGTCCGCCGAGGCGAGGGCTGGAGCCTCCGGCAGGGGTGTGGGGGGCAGAGCAGGCCACCTGGACGTTATGTGGACCTCAGAGGCCTTGGTGGAAGGCTCTGGAGCAGCAGGAGCCCCGGGAGAGGCGGGAGGTAGAGAGGCGGCTCCTGGGAGGGCGGGAGGCCCCAGTGAGGGCCCCGCGGGGGGCCGGAGGGAGGCCTGGGCCCCCGAGTGGCTCCGGGACAAGGTCTGCAGGCCGGACACGTTGCTCCTCAGGAAGAGCTGGAGGAAGTGGGGCGAGGGCCGCCGCGGCCGGGCTGCCAGGAGCCCCGGGCAGGAGCTGCAGGCGGCGGGGTCCGGGGGCGCTCTGCGGGGGATCAGGGCCGCGTCTGCAGGAGCGGGCGGCCCCCGCCTGTCCTCCAGGGCATCTAGAGAGAGGGGCAGAGGGACACAGTGGCTCTCCAACAGCCGAGGTGGCTCTGGGCGCGGGGAGGGGGCCCGGGCTCCGGCCTCCTGAGCCTCCAGTCCCCGGGAGGACCAGCGGAGAGGAGGGAGGCAGTTCACAGAGGCCCTGCCTCACGCTGGCCGTGCCGTCGTGAGGCACGTGTCTGCCCCGGCCTCCGTTTCCTCATCTGTGAAATGGGCACGACAGTGACGGGTGCACCGGGCCGCTCTGAGGCCCCACCAATGCTGGGACGCCCGGCCGAACCCTAATGGGAACTCCGCACTCTGGTGGCGAGCCTGCGTCCGGGTAAGGTTCCCGTGTGACAAATGTGCCATCTGCTGCGGCAGGGCTGACGCCGAGCCGGCTGCGTGAAGGTGGAGGCGCCTCCTCCTGCATCCGGTACCGGCGCTGTGGCCACCCTACCAAGCGGCCTGACGCCCTGAGACCCTGTTTCCGCACCTCCGTGCTCACCGCGTGTCCCAACGCAACTCCCACAACTTAACCACCGCCCTCTGCCCACAGGTGTGCCAGGCGCGCAGGGCGGACAGAGGAAAGGGGAAGAGGCCGCGGGGCGTGCACCAAAAGGCAGCGCCGAGCCGCCGGATCAGCCGGGAGCCTGTGCAATGGCCAGGCCGGGCCACCTGCAGCCGTGCGCTCCAGGGGCCTGTCTCCCGTTCACGCCCGAGAAATGGCCCGCCAGTGGGCGAACACCGACGACGGAGACAGACAGACAGACAGACAGGTGAGAGTGACGTCCCGGAGCAGAGAGTGCGCACTGGCTCCACCCTCAGCTCCCGGCTCTGCAGCCACGGGCTATGTGACCTCCGGCGCCCACTTCCCCTCTCCCCGCCTCGCCGGCCCCCCCAGGAAAACGGGGGTGACTGCGGCGCCCGTCTCAGCGGCTGGGAAAAGGCCCGGGAGGCCCCGGACACGTGGGGCTCTCAACACATGTTCGCAGCGAGCCTTCTGCAAAGGGGGTCAGTGCCTGGGCTCTCACTTTTCGAAAGGAAGAAAGCAGAGGAAGCGGTTAGGGAAGGGGACCCCGGGGAAGCCAGGGCGCCCTAGCCGGGGCTCCCGGAAGCCGGCCGTGTGGCCACGAGCAAGCCCGTCCCATCTCGGAGCCTGGAGCCCACACTCTGAGCTACAAGGAAGACGGTGGGGGGGCCCAGGACCCGCGGCCGCGTACCTGGGCAGGAGCAGCAGTCCCCGGGGGGTCTGGCGGCGTCCGCGCAGGCAGGCGGGCAGGGCGCCTTCTCACAGCTCACCTCTCCCAGCTGGGGAAGCAGAGGGCACAGGTGAGGGCGCCCAGAGCCCTCCCTCCCCCCAAGGCCTGCGGCACCGGCCCTGGGACCCAAGATCCGGAGGCCGAGGCTGCAGAGCGACAGGGGAAGCCACAACCTTCAGGAAACCAGAGGGAGGTCGCCTCCAAAGACGTTCAGTCGGGCGATCCAAGTGGAAGCCGGGCGGGAGGGCGGGGGGCTGACCCAGCTCAAGGCTCAGGGCCTTGAGCTCTGCAAAGGGGCCGAGGCCAGCAGCAGCTGCAGGCAGCTCACCTGGCACGTGCAGCGGGTGCAGGGCTCATTGTCCAGCGTGAACACCTGGCCGTTGCCCACCTTCCTTCCCTCGAAGTTGCAGTCTGCAGGGGCAGAGCAGAGGCCGTGAGCGCCAGGCCCTCCCGGAGGCTTAGGTCTGGGGGTTGGGGGGGTCCCACTCACCTCGGCACACCGGGCAGCACTGGCCGTCGGGGTGGAAGGGGTAGGTGCAGGTGACGGGGCAGTCCACGGGCGAGCAGGCCACGGAGCCCAGCTGCAGGACACAAAGCAAGGCCCTTCGACCTGGGGGCTGACGGGACGCCCCGAGGACAGGTCACGTCGCCACTGAGCGGCCACCAAACCACTGAGGTCGGAGGAGGGCGCCGTGGGGGGCGGGGGATGGGTGGTCCGGTCAGAGTCTGTCTTCGCGCTGGAACGCTAGCCCCACAGGCCCAGGGCCCGGCTCTGGGCACAGAGCTCATCGGTCACCAGGCGGACAAATCCGTGAACTGCCCCAGAAAGTGAGCGCCGAACCCCAGGAAAAGGGCCCGGAGGCCAAAACTCCCCGATGCACAAGGCTGTGAATGAGCTCGAGCGCGTGGCCACTTGAGGCCAGGGATGGCCCTTCCCCCTTTCAGCAGGCCCCGCCCCCTTTCCACCGGCTCCACCCCTTTCCGCAGGCCCCGCCCCTCCCCAGCAAAGCTCCCTGGGCATTTCACAGGCCTCTCAGGGCAGGGGCAGATGGTTTGGGCAGACGTGCGCTCCGGGCCCAGGTGCCGAGCACAGGTGTTCGGCTCTTGGCACCGAGATCACCAGCTGTGGGGCCTGAGCAAATGCCTGTCTCTCTGTGCCTCGGTTTCCCGCTCGCAGATGGAGCCAATGGTGGTACCCACCCCCCGGGGTTCTCCCGCAGACTGAGCTCCTGCTGCACAGGGCTGAGCGCAGGGGTGGCGGGCTCAGAGCCTGGCCCTCGCCCTCGCCCTCTGTGGGAGCAGAGAAGGGCCGCAGCCCCAGGACCCCGGGAGGATCCCTGCCTCCGGGTCACCAGGGCAGAAGAGGGCTTTATCAGGGCAGGCGGGCCGTCCCTGGCCTCGGGCACAGTGCTGGGCAGGCTGCAGGGGCCCACGCCACCAGGGCCCAGCAGTGACCTTGCTCCGGGCTCTCTGGCCTCTGCCTCCGGGGTTCAGGAGCTGGGGCAGCCCCGGGGAGTCCCGCCGACGGGCAGCCGGGTGGCCGTACCAGGCAGATGCAGCTCAGGCACGGGTCCAGCACGGACGGGAAGGTCTGGTTGTTGTGGAAGATCCTGCCGGTGTAGGTGCAGCCTGCGGAGAGGCACGCGGTGAGCGCCAGGGGCAGGCCAGGGGCGGAGGGGTGGCCGGTGAGCCCGCTGCTGCCAAGGCCAAGGTCCAGGCTTTTCTGGGGGGTGACGGCCATCCCAGCTGCTCCTGGCACCGCTGCCCCAGGGGCTGGGGCGGGGACAGCAGAAGGCTGGGCAGAGGGGTCAGAAGGCGTCCAGTCACGTGGGGTCCCCCAGCCCCCGGGTCAGGCACTGCCTCCTCTGCCCCTCGCCTGGTGCGTAAGACAGAGGCCTAGGAGACAACGGGCGCCTGCACCGCAGCCACGCCCTCTGGGGCTCCCCACTCAGCCGAACCCAAACCCCACCTTCCAGAACATTCCTCCGCACCTCCCCCTCTCTGCCTCCCATTGCCCACAGAGGTCCAATGCACATGAAACCTTGATCATACTGACATCACACCAGTAGGTAAAAAGCAGGGGATGAGACAGTAGGGGAGTATTTTAAAGGGGATATACACGGAGTGGCCAGATTATAATGATCTCTGAACGCATAATAATCTGGCCACCCAGTGTATATGTGTGTGTGTGTGTGTGTGTGTGTGTGTGTGTGTGTGTGTGTATTAGAAGCCCGGTGCATGAATTTGTGCATGAATGGGGTCCAACCAGCCTGGCTAGGGGGAGGGGACATGGGCGGTTGGCTGGCCTGCCTGCTGATTGAACTCCTGGTCAAGGAGACAATTTGCATGTTAGCCTTTTATTATCTTGGATATACACTGCGTGGCCAGATTATTATGTGTTCAGAGATTATAATCATCTGGCCACTCAGTATATATATATATATATATATATTAAAGGCCCAGTGCATGAATTCATGCATGGGTGGGGTCCAGCCAGCCTGGCCAGGACGGGGGGACATGGGCGGTTGGCCGGCCTGCCTGCTGGTCGAACTCCTGAAGTTATATAGGATAGACACTGAGTGGCCAAATGATTATGGGTTTAGAGATCATCACAATCTGGCCGCTCAGTGTATATGTAACATATACCTAGTATATGTTAGGTAGAGATGTATATTGTGGATATGTTAGATATAGACATGGACATAGACATAGATGTAGACATAGACACAGACACAGACACAGACACAGACACAGACACAGACGTAGACATTAACTCACAGAGACTGGGAAAACAAAACCTTGACATTGAAGAGCGGTAACGGGCCCCTGATTTTTTTGTTTCTCTCTGTGTGTTCTGAATGTTGTAGATGAGATGTTACTTTTGGAACAAGGAGAAGCATCTGTGAATACACTGTCACTGTCACGCGCTCACTGTTCTTACTGCCCCAGGCCTGGCTGCTCGTCCCCTGCCCAGGCTGGAAGCTGGGAGCATCTTGCATCTGCCTCCAGCCGGACAGCCTGCCTGAGCAAGTTCTCTACCTCCCTGAGCCTCGGTTTCCTCATCTGTGAGACGGGGTTGCCCTGGGACAGCAGTGAGGAGGGCCCGGATGGCCGGTGATGCTTCCCACGGAGGAGCCGGGAGCCGGGAGCCCGCGGGGGATTACCTGCCGAGCAGTCCGGGCAGCACTGCCCCGGGATCAGGATGGGGTGAGGGCAGGAGTCCACGCAGTCTGTCCGCTTGCAGCTCACGGAACCGTCTGCCTGGGGGAACGAGGGACTTCACTGAGACCCCGCCTGCAACCCCACCAGCCTTCGCCCCTCGCCTACTCGCCCCCCCGGCCCCCGCCCCAAAAGAGGGCAAGGCTGCAAACTGGCCAAGGCTGGTCCTCAAAGGCTCCCTGATGCGGCAGGAGGGGACAGGTCTCCCCCAAAGAGGACCCGCGACTTGGGAAGCGGTGTGAGCCTCCAAAGGCCCCATCGCCAAGGACGGGGAAGGTCAGAGGGGGGCTGGGTCCCTTGGCCTCCTGTCCGCCCAGCAGCAGCCACGGCTGCGCCATCACCCCCCAGATTTGCCCTGGGACCCTGGCTCACCCCACCGACGGGAGTGCAATAAAACCCCGGGGCGTCTATTTCAGAAGACAAAGTGCCCTGTCGGCTCTCTCTGTCCCCTACGCCTCTGGGTGCTCATGAACCTTTCCGGTGACCTCATAACCCAACGCGAACCCCAATGACACGCTTCCTCGCCTATGAGGGTCCAACAGCCTTTTAACCAACGGCACAGCGGAGGGACGCCCAGACTGCACGTCACAGGCGGATCACACCCGTCACCTGTCACCCCTCGCCGGCAGGAAAGCGGTTCTGAGCTGCAGGTGAGGGGAGGGGGGATTCTGCCCCCACCAGGCCCGGGGGGCAGGGGCCGCTGTGCACCCAGAGCTAAGGGCTGGCTCCGCAGCAGAGAGGGCGCGGGTGCCCAGAGACATGGAGCCCGCATGCCCGCCGCGCTTCTCGGGGCGCATGTCGGCACGTCCCTCCACCTGCCCTTGGAGTCCAGAACCTTCTCCTCGCCGGTTTCTGAGGAGACGCAGCCACACGCTTTACCAGCGACAACAGTCGCTCACAGGAAAGGCCTGCACCCCTGGCGGCAGGGCCCTCCCCACCTGTGTCCCGGGGGCTTTGCCCGGAGGGGGCACACCCTAAGGGGGCACCCAGCGCGGTGTCGAGAAGTCAAAGGGCGCGTCAAAGGGCGCAGCCCTCTCTGTCAGAGTGGAGCTGGACGGGCGGGGACAGCCCGAGGGGCCGGAGGCCGCCCAGCTCCTGGAGGGCAGGGAGCCTGGGACAAGAGGACGGGGGAAGGGGGGTTGGGAGGTTTGGGGGTCCGCTTGGGGTGCAGAGGGGGAGCAGAAAGCAGCTGAAGCGCTCAGGCTGGCTGTCATTCACCTGGCAGATGCATAACTCACAGGGGTCGCCCGGAGACCAGATCTGTCCCACAGGAAACTCTGCCCCGTTGTCGTCGAGCGAGCAGCCTGGCGGCGGGCAGCGAGGGAGGAGGACAAGTGGGTCCCCAGCACCTGCATGACCTACAGGGCCCCCCGCCCCCCCAGCAAGGACAGACACCCAGATACCTCCACGCACCCATGCCGTGCAGCCAGCTCCGAGGGGGCACATCCACCCTGCTAGCACCCTCATGAGTGCACACAGGCCACATACACACACACACACACACACACACACACACACTCTCCCACATGCAGATGCCACGCGCACACACACACGGACACGCACACTCGGGCACACTCAGAGCCCCGGGGTGCAGCTCCAGGGCCCCCTCCAGCCCGTGCTGGCGCAGCCGGGGCCGCAGGGCGGCGCTCACCTGTCTTGGGCACGGGCTCCCGGCAGGCGAAGCAGCACTGCCCCGGGCCCAGCCACCACTCCTCTCGGGGGCAGTCCAGCGCGGGGCACGGGGCGAAGGCGCACTCCACCTCCCCGTCCTGGGGGAAAGGCAGAGGGCGCGGCCGGTGAGGGCAGCTCCCCATGGGGCCAGGCGAGGGCTGAGGAGGGGCTGCCATCCCTCCCAAAGTGACAGCCGTCTCCAGGGAGCCGGAGGGGGGCAGGGCCAGTCCTGGGGGGCGGGGGGGAGGCCTGGGCGGAGGCTGGCGGGGCCTGGGAATGTGCCAGCTGCTCGTCCTGAGGGTCCCCTGCCCACGGGGCCGCAGCCACCAGCACCCCTCCCCTCGCTCTGCCAGGCAGGTCTGCGCAGGCTCCCTGACCTGCTCTCGCTCTGCAGCCAGACCACTTCCCCGCTTACACCACCAAGAGCGCCACCAGGCCCCAGGCCCTGGCCCGGCTGGCAGAGCCTCTCAGGACTCAGTCTGAGGCCGAGGCCGTCAGCTCCCCCGCACCCGCCCCCCAAAAAAAATAAAAAATAAAAATAAATAAACCAGACTTTTTCCCCTGGGCACTGCCCTTGACCGATGGGCACTGGATCTTCCAGGTGCTGATGCCCCCAACTCCCTGGGGAGGCAGGGAACATACACAGGCCACCACTGCTCGGGCTCTGGCACGCCCATCGCCCACCCATCGCCCATCCCATCCCATCCCTCGCCCATCGCTGCAGGCAATGCACATTCCGCTCCCGGGCATCAACCCGAGCCTCGCCCGGCTGCACGTGGCTCCCCCTGCCCGTCCTGCCCCATCACCCGTTCTCCCATCCTCCGCCCATTCTACTCCAAGTGCTCCCTCAGAACCTCGCCTGCAGGGGAATCCCGCCACCGGCCCAACCCAGCAGGATCCGCCTGCAGCCTCTCAGGTCTCGCCTTAGCATCCCTCCTCCACGAAGGCTTCCGGGAGCCTGCAGTCCGGCTCGGAGCCCTGGTCACTGCCCACCCCGCACCGAGGCTGTGGGGCCCCGACAGAGGGGACTAGGGCTGCCTGCGCCTGGCTGTGTCCCCAGCACTCAGCATGGCTCCAGGCACACAGTAGGTGCTCTACAAATAGCCCGGCCAGAGGATGAACCTCCAGGAGCCCTCGGGAAGGCCTGGGTGAGGGCCGGTCCCTGAGCCTCCTGCTGCCTCAGTCTCCCTTTCTCTGCATGCCGGCGTCTCTTCCCCTGGCCGAGGCACCCCGGTCAGGGCTGTGCCCTGCGCCCTCCCCGTCACCCACCACGCCGGTGCCCACCTGGCAGACGCACGTGGTGCACTGGTCGTCGTCCCCACTGAACACGGCCCCGTCGGCGTGCCACCGGCCATGGAAATGGCACCTCCCTGCGGAGAGGGGAGGAGAAGTGGCTCAAGGCCTGTGAGTGGGGGCAGACGAAGGAAAAGGGGGAGCAATGCCAGGGGGCCCCGGGGAGGCTGACACTCCCACAGCACAGCTCCCGGCCAAGACCCCCACTCCCTTCTCCCCTCCACACCCCAACAAAAGATAGGCTATTGCAGCCCAGCCGGTGTGGCTTAGTGGTTGAGCATTGACCTAGGAACCAGGAGGTCAGGGTTCAATTCCCGGTCAGGGCACAGGCCTGGGTTGTGAGCTCGATCCCCAGTGCAGGAGGCAGCTGATCCATGATTCTCTCCCATTGTTGCTGTTTCTCTCTCTCTTCCTCTCTGAAAACAATATGTGAGTGTGTGTGTGTGTGTGTGTGTGTGTGTGTGTAAAATATGCTATTACTTAAAAAATGACAGAGAATGAGCCTCGAGTAAAGACTTCCTTCACCAAAAGGGAAAGGGAAGCCCAGAACTCAAGAGGAAGAGAAAATAAGAGCTGAAACCGGTGTGGCTCATTGGATAGAGCGTCGGCCTGCGGACTGAAAGGTCCCAGGTTCAATTCTGGTCAAGGGCATGTATCTTGGTTGCGGGCACATCCCCAGAAGGGGGCGTGCAGGAGACAGCTGATTGATGTCTCTCATCGATGTTTCTGACTCTCTGTACCTCTCCCTTCCTCTCTGTAAAAAATCAATAAAGTATATTTTTTAAAAAAAAGAAAGAAAAAAGAACAAATATGTTAAGAGGATGCCAACTCTGAAATGGGCAGACTCCAGTTCAGCTCTGCGCCTGGACTCGGTGGTGTGCCTGTGGGCAGTGCCGAGTCTCTGAGCCTCAGTTTTCTGGTCTGTGAAATGGAGCCACGAATAGCGTTCCCTCAGGACAGTGCCTGCAGTCGGACACACGCCCCACTGCACTGAGCCGGCGGGGACTGTCGGTGTCGGGGTGATGTCATCCCGGGAAACACAGCCACACTTTTCAGAAAGGACCGGCTCAGCAGTGGGCAGGTCGAGGGCTCCCCCCGCTTTCTGCCTGAGTTGGAGGTGCCTCCGGGGCCAGAGGGCAGGCCAGGCCTCGAGCCCAGGCTGGCACCCAAACCACTGAGGACATAGTAGGCGCTCCACTTGGAGCCATCAAAACTATACTATAGTGGCTTTAAACTAGTGGCCAGTTGTTGGGTAGAGTCATCCTATATAATAAAAGTGTAACATGCTAAGTTTCTGGTTGACTGGTCCGCCATTCAACCAATCGAAGCACAATATGCTAATGATATGCTAAGGCCACTCGACCGCTTGCTATGGCATGCCCTGACCACCAGGGGGCACACAGTTGACCAGTAGCTATGTTGGGCCGTTTGAAATGCTTCTCCTGATTTGAGTGTCTAAGCAGAAGTCCATCCCTTCCTCTCTCCTCCACTCACCGCACCCCCAAAAATATACTCAAAAGACACACCTCCCCAGAACAAGCTACCTTCTCCCGCCCACCCCACCCCCACCCGCCACTCACCTGGAGCACAGGTGCAGCAGTCCGACTCCGGGGAGGCCTGGCAGGGGCCGGGAGGACACTCTGGGGCGATGCAGGACACATTTCCAGCCTGAGGAGGGGAGAGGCGGGGGAGGGGGGGAGAGGGAGGAGAGCCAGGCTCTGGGGCCCTGCAGCCAGTCGCCCCGGTTCACACCAGCAGGCTCCCCTCCACTGCAGAAGCCCCTAACGGCCCTCTGAGACCTTCAGATGCCGCCACGGTCACAGCTCCAAGGAGAGCCTGCGGGACCCGGGCCTGGCGTTTATGTGGGGGGTTTAGAACATCCCCCCTTCTGAGGCGAGGGCCGGACCAGGGGGCAGAGGGTGCTGCCTGCTGGTGGAACGCCTCGCCAGCCTTCCACCACATGACCCCCACTTCCTCTCCCCCACCACCACTCCCCTCCTTCCACACACAGCACATGGGGCCAGAGGCTCCTCCACCAGGACCCTTCGGGTGCAGCCGGCTCTGGACCAGCGCCTACTTAGCTACTCAAAGCGCCAAACTTACAACCGTGTCTTAAAACGCTTCACGTTCACCCTAAAAGCCCCGGGCTCTGGGGCCAGCCAGACCTGAGTCCGGGGTTGCTCCTCCACTAACGTCCGACCAAGTCCATGCCCTCCGAACCTCGGTCGCCCCGGCTCTCAGGGAGCTGAGGATCGATGAGCCGAGTCACCCGCAAAGGTGCTCTGCTACTGCACCCACGGCTCCAGAAAGGGTGGGGCGATGGGTGCGGCCGTGTCTGAATGCCCCCCTACCCCCACCCCACAGGCGCCCTGCAGCTTCCTCGTCGCTGCCAGGCCTGGCGCTGCTTTTTTTTTTTTAATATTTCTTATTGATTTTTTACAGAGAGGAAGGGAGAGGGATAGAGAGCTAGAAACATCGATGAGAGTGAGACATCGATCAGCCGCCTCCTGCACGCCCCCCACTGGGGATGTGCCTGCAACCAAGGTACGTGCCCTTGACCGGAATCCAACCCGGGACCCTTCAGTCCGCAGCCTCACACTCTAGCCACTGAGCCACACCGGTTTTGGCCAGGGGCTGCTGTTAACGACGGATGGTCAAAGGAAAAAAATGCCCGGCAGCGTGGCTCAGTGGTTGAGCATGGACCTAGGAACCAGGAGGTCACAGTCTGATTCCCAGTCAGGGTACAGGCCCAGGTTGCGGGCTCGATCCCCAATGTGCAAGAGGCTGCCAATCAATGATTCTCATCACTGATATTTCTCTCTCTCTCTCTCAAATCAATAAAAAAAATATATCTTAAAATAAGTGAATAAAAATAAAGACGGTCAGAGTGGCAGTGAGGGTTGGTTGGCTCAAATCCCAACTCTGCTCCCTCCCAGCCTCAGTCTTATCATCTGTACAATGGGGACGGTCAAGCTGACCTTGAACAGTTTCCCACGGGTGAAAGCACTCAAGCCCTTGCCTGGTGCACACTGGGTGCTCGTCATCAACTCCCTGTGGCCGCGCCTGGCAGTGTCTGGCACACAGTGTAGGTGCTTAGTGGGTATTCCTGGAGGAGGCTTTGCCAAAAGCAGCGTGCTCTCCACACGCCTTCGCTGTGCTGGCAAATACTTTGCTGGGAGAAAAGCAGCTCCTGGTGGGAGTTTCCAGGGCCTTCGCCCCGCCCCTCGCTGGACAGAGGGGCCCTGGCTGCCGGTCGGCTCTTCTCTCTCAGCAGAGCCCGCTGGCTCCGCGGACCTGCAGGCCTCACACGTCCCCCAGGCCCAGGCTTCTCAATTCGATGGGTTCTGACCAAAACCCACAGCCTGAGAACTCTCCCTCCAGCTCTCCCTCCGTTCCACGAGCTCACCCCCGACACCCTCTCTCCCGCCTCCCAATCCCCAAAGGCGCCGAGGCTCCGGATCTAGGACGCTCACCAGGCAGACGCAGACGGTGCAGTTCTCCGTGGGAGGGGAGAACACGGCCCCCTCGGCTCTGACGAGGCCGCTGTGAAAACAGCCTGTGGGGGACCAGCAGAGGGGGCGGGTGTCAGACCTCCTCAAAGCAGAGCACACGGTGTCGCCATTCCAGGCAGCGTGCATCTGGCGCCTTCTCTCACGGCGGGAGGCCCCTCAAGGGGCAGATCCAGGTCCCCAGAGCTGTGTGGGCTAAGACCCCCGGAGAGCTACAGGGGGCACCCCATAGCATGCCCCTGGGAGGGGCAGGGAGGCTTCCATGCATGTCTGACAGACAAACGGATGGACGGACGGACAGATGGATGGATAGATGGAAGGATGAATGATGAATGGATGGATAGACAGACAAATGGATG
>JAAGEH010000102.1:36128-50151 GCA_011751065.1 Lasiurus cinereus
GGGGGACCCCAGGGGGAGCCCACAGCCTCCCTGGACCAGCTCCCACCTGTACATGACGGACAGCAGCCGCCATCTCCGGAGGGGATCGGGTGGGAGCAAGCAGGTTCACACGTGGCTGCCTCACAGGTCACCGCCCCGTCCTGGAGGCGGGAGATGGGATCACCACGAGGCCCCGGCACCCGGCCAGGGCCGCCCGAGGCCTGGCACCCACCTGGCACCAGCACTGGGAACACCCGGGCGCGGTCCAGTGGCTCCCCGACTCGTACATGGCTCCCCGGTGCCAGCAGGCAGAGGGCGCCGGTGTGGGCGGTGGGGCGGTGGGGCCCCTGGGCGAGGAGGGGGTAAGGCCCACCTTCTCAGGCGGTGGTGAGGAGGGTCTGAGGGTCCCCACCGGGGGGACGCGAGGCACGGGGGAGGCCATCGGGGTGGCCAGCAGCCTCGCCAGGGCAGAAGGGGAGGCAGCTGGTAGTGCCGAGGTGGCAGAGGGCAGGCAGGTGGTGCGGACTCCCGCTGGGGCCCCGGGAGCCCCAGGAGGAGGGGGGCGTCCCGGGGAGAGGGCGGGCCGGCCGGCCTCGGGAAGCAGCAGCAGCACGTTGGGCGGGTGCAGCGGGGGCTGCAGGATGGCGGATGGCGCCAGCACGGCCGTTGGGAACGCTGGAACGGAAGACGGGGCAGGCCTGAGGGGGTGGACCCGGGCCCAGCCCACGGGGCAGCGGAAGCCTCGGCCACTTTTCCCACAAGATGGGTCTGAGATGTTGGGGCTCCACGCGGTCACACCGGGGGAGAAGGACGGGGGGAAAGCAGCCCAAGCGCCGCAGCTGCGGGTGGGGCTGTGCGTGCACCTGCGCCCCGTGCGCTCCGGGAGGGGAGCTGCAGCCTGGGAGGAGCCCTCCGGGCTTTCTGCAGCCTCGGACCCAAGTTCCCCGGCGGCAAAGTACGGCCGGTGGAGCGGACACCGCCGTCCACCGGGGCCCTGGGGCCCACGTTACGGGGCTCCTAGGTCTCCCGCTCCTCTGTTTTTCCTTTACCGTTTGGGGGGGACAGAAGGGCTCGGGAAATAATGATGTGAAAAGGGAGAAAGAAGGGAAAAAGCAATGAGGGAGGAAGGAAGTGTTGTGAGATGAATCAAAAACAATGGTGCGTGGAGGAGGAAGAGGGGCGGGGCCTGGTGCTAGAGGGCGGGGCCTGGTGTTGGGAGGCGGGGCCTGGTGCTGGAGGGCGGGGCCTGGTGCTGGAGGGCGGGGCCTGGTGTTGGGAGGTGGGGCCTGGTGCTGGGAGGACGGGGCCCGGTGCCAGAGGGTGGGGCCTGGTGCTGGAGGGCAGAGCCTGGTGCTGGAAGGCGGGGCCTGGTCATTAGGGGGACGGGTCGGGTGCTGGAGGGCGGGGCCGGGCGGGACTGAGGGTGGGGTGAGAAAGGAGGTGCGAGAGCCGGGAGGCGGGACTGGTCACTCACCTTCACAGGACACCCGGTCAGCCCGCAGCCTGAAGCCGGGTCGGCAGGTGCACAGGAAGCTGCCCACGGTGTTGTGGCAGGCATGGTGGCAGACACGCCTCTCCTGCGGCCTCCGACATTCGTTCACATCTGCACGAGAGCCTCGCTGCCCACGCTGCTTGCCAGGGCTAAGCCTTCCCCATCCTCCCTTCCACCACAGGCCGCAGTCTCCCTGCCCGGGGGTGGGGTGCCGCAGGTGCCTGGCAGTGGGGCTGCAGTCTATGCTAGTGCCCTCGGCAGGGTCCTGCATCCAGTGGGCATTTAATGGGTGCACCAGGGACTCGTCCCCCAACAGCAGGCAGCCATGATCAAGAGCTGGCTGGAGGGGAGCAGCCCGCTGGGAACCTGAATCCACACCTTGCACCCTCCCACCCACCAGGGGTCGGGGGTGTGGCCCGTTCTGAAGTCTCTCTGCTCGGGCTCCAGGACATGCACCGTGGTCGGCTGGAACAAGGTCCTTTTCCAGGCCCCGGGGACCCCACCTCCACCCCGTGAGCCCAGCTCCAGCCACACACAGTCCCTCCTGGAGATTCCCGCCGATGGCCGAGAAGACGGGGCCTTCTACACCAGAGGCCTGAGGCATAACGTGCTCTCGTCACCAAGGGGAGCAAAGGCAGCCAAGAAAGTGGGTGAGGAGAGGGCCCTGGGGTGTACCCGGGGGGAGAAACAGAACAGGATGAACGTGTCACGTAACGAGGAAAAGCAGAGGCAGGATCTTCCGTGGGGAGCCGCAGGCCGGCCTGAGCGAAGACTCGGGGCTCACAGCTCGGGGACAGGAGTCCGCCTGCCTGCCACCCCTTCCTGTCCCTGCTCTATCCATCTTCCCGATGGGCAGCCTCAGTGCGAAGAAGACAGGGTCCTCCCGACCTTACCCACACAGGAGTGCCGGTTGCCGTGGAGATGGAAGCCGGGTCTGCAGGAACACCGGTAGCTGCCAATGCTGTTTCGACATCTCTGCTGGCACGGGGTCCCCAGGCATTCGTCCGTGTCTGGAGGGAATGGACAGGGCTCTTGTCCCATGGCATGTGAACACACGGGGTCCCTCCTCTCTCATCGCCATCTCCTGCCCCACTCAGGGCCTGGGGTACCATCTTAACCTCCTTCTCTCTGCCCACACTCAGTGTATCAACTCCTCAGTCACCCCATCAGCCACCCCTCCACCCCGACTCCTATCCTCGCCCGGCCACCTTCTCTAGAGCAGTAGTTCCCAGCGTGGGGCTCACACCCCACAGGGGGGCAATCAGACTTTTCTGGGGTCTATTCGAGAATGAGTTGCTCACAGTGAATTTTTTGCATTCCTTATGGTCCTCGTATACAGCATGTAAATAGATATGATGACACATTTATCCATTCCAGGTCTCTATTATATGTTTTGAAACTTTATTTGCTAGTCTTTCCTATCACTTCCTGTTATTACTATTTTTTTTTAACAATTTCTTAGAGATTTCTTCCTCAGGACTTGCACTGCCCTTGCGTTCTCTGATTTTTCTCCTTCGTGGATGCCATGTTCTTTAGAAGCTTGTTTAGACCAAGTTTATGGCCTTTCAGGCTTCCTCCACGTGAATAGGGGTTCGCTTTTCGAAGAGTAAGAATTATATGTCACGAGGGGAGGAGCATGAGGATTTTAGAGGTGCTTAGATGGGGCGGGGCCAGAAAAGGTGGGGACCACGGGGCTAGAGTCGGGAGGACAGCAGCCTCGCGCACCTCCCTGCCCCTCCCCGTGCTCCTCCTAGGCCTCCCTCTGCACAGCCCCCCCAAAGGCACCTCTGACCAGGCCCCTCCCCCTCCTTGGCTCCCACAAGCACTGATGCAGCACCCTAGTTCACAAACCCTGGGCTGCCCTTCCCATGGCCTGCCCTGCCCCTCACCTTTGCTCTGGCTAAATTCTTGCCACCTTCCAAGTGCATCCCACTCTTGTGGGCCTCCCCTTTGCCCATGTTCTCTTGTCTGCTTGAACTGCCTTTCTGTCTCGTCTGATGGAACACTCCTACTCATACCTCAAAACCCAGCTGCTCTGGCACCTCCTGTCAAAACTTCCCTGAGCCAACTGAAACTGGTTTGGCTCAGCGGATAGTGTCGGTCAATTCCAGTCAAGGGCATGTACCTTGGTTGCGGGCACATCCCCAGTAGGGGGCGTGCAGGAGGCAGCTGATCGATGTCTCTCTCTCATCGATGTTTCTAACTCTCTATGCCTCGTCCTTCCTCTCTGTAAAAAAAAAATAAATAAAATATATTAAAAAAAGGTTCCCCGAGCCGGTATGTGACAAGGCGAAACCCTACATGTTCATCCGTAAGAGAAGGCTTGGAGCTGCGAGATGTTTGCCCTGCAGGGCACTGGGCCGTTTCTTACACTGATGACAACATCCAAGGTCAGAGGCTAACACCCAGGGCCCGTGATCTTGGGTGCTGCCTCGTGGGCAAGCGCTTCCTCACCTAACTTCTCTAAGGGAGTCACCCTCGAGCCGAAACCGGTGTGGCTCGGTGGAGAGAGCATCGGCCTGTGGACTGAAAGGTCCCAGGTTTGATTCCGGTCAAGGGCACGTACCTTGGTTGCGGGCACATCCCCAGTAGGAGGTGTGCAGGAGGCAGCTAGTCGATGTCTCTCTCTCATCGATGTTTCTGACTCTCTCTCCCTCTCCCTTCCTCTCTGTACAAAATCAATAAAATATATTTTAAAAAATATTGGTATAAAAAAAAAAAGAAAGTCACCCTCGATGGTGAGGGGCTGGGTTCACAGACGGCTCTCACCCTCTCCCGCAGGAGGGGAGACGCCTCCTCTTCCGTGGGGGCCCGCACCTCCCCCGTCCCCGCCTCCTGGCTTTGCTCTCACCAGCCCAGGCCCAGCCTCCAGCGCCGGCCCAGGCGGCCTGCGGGTCCCCGGGTCGCCGCGGGCCCCGCAGCCTCCCCGCCCCCCGGCGCCGCTCACCGTGGCAGCTGTGGCGGTCGGCGGACAGCTGCAGGCCCGGCCCGCACTCGCACACAAACCCGCCTTCCGTGTTCACGCAGCGGCCCTCGCAGGAGGCGCTTAGACACTCGTCGATGTCTGGGGAGAGAGGGGAGAGCTGCGTGGCCCCGGTGCCCGCGGTCAGGTTCGGGGAGAAAGCGCCCGCACGGACCCCGTGCCCACCCCCCGGGGAAAAAGGCCGGACGCAGGGGAGGCACCGCCAGGGACGACCCAGGGAGCCCAGAGGGAAGAGGCCGATGAGACCCAGAGGGTGGCCGGGCCGAGCCCCGCCCCGCCGGGCAGCCCCACAGGCAGAGGGCGGGGCAGGAGGCTGGCAGCGGCCCTGCCATGGGCACAGGCCCGCAGGGGCCACGGAGGACACACGTGGGACAGAGATGGTGCCAACTCCCCAGATGTTCAGTCCGATAAGGCAGGAGCTACAGTGCACACCCTCAAGGCCACAGGTGCCGGGGAGAGGTACCCGGCAGGGAACGCCCAGGCGGCTCACAGGGAGGAAAGATGGCAGAGGACCAGGAGGCTCCGGGGGCGGGGCCAGTGGGGGGCAGGGGAAGCACAGGGGAGACCTGGGCCCAACCTGACAGGAGCACAGGTTCCTGCTGGGGCAGCAGGGAAGGGGGGATGGAGGGTGTCAGGGCTGGGGAGCCAGTTAAGGCTCAGCTGGGCAGCACCCAAGCGTCTCAAAGCTTCTGCCCAGGGCAGGTGACTGGGTACAATGCACCTCCGGGAGGTGCAGGGCTGAAGGGTGAGGGGGGCTGGGAGGCAGACCTCCCCACCCCTGCTACATAGCACCACTTTTCCCGCTGAGAACCACAGGGTCCTGCAGTCCCGGCTCCGCCCACTCTGGTCGGCACTGGAGTCTCTGCCCCCAGGCCCCCCGGGCCAGATACCTCCATCCTCCGTACACTGCAGCTGTTAAAAATTATGTTGTAGCCCTGACCGGTTTGGCTCAGTGGATAGAGCGTCGGCCTGTGGACTGAAGGGTCCCAGGTTCGATTCCGGTCAAGGGCATGTACCTTGGTTGCGGGCACATCCCCAGTGGGGGGCGTGCAGGAGGCAGCTGATCAATGTTTCTCTCTCATTGATATTTAAATCTCTATCCCTATCCTCTCCTCTCTGTAAAAAAATCAACAAAATTTCTTGCCATCTTACAGCAGAGGTCGGCAAACTGTATTTTTAAAAATTATGCTGAAGGGTTATCTCACCTGTTAGTCCCGCCCCACTTTCTCACATCTAGTGAGAAAACTCACAGGTAAGAACTATAGGTAAGGGGTGGTTTCAACCTCATAAAACACATAGCTATGCATCACACACACACACACACACGCGCGCGCGCGCTTGCAAAATCGTATGCACCCAGGAGGGCAGGAAAGAGCTTCCTCTTTCTCGCCAATACGGCTGGGGAGCAGCTGGGGACGTGCCGGGCTCTCGCCTCACTGCCCTTCCTGTCTGTCCAGGGTCCCCAGGGGAGCTCTGGCTAAGGCCTGCACTCAGGGAGCAGAGGGGATTCTTTCACATCAAACCCCAAAGGCCTCGGTGTCTCGGGAGAAACGCCAGAGCTGTCACCGTGGCCGCAGGGACTTCTCAGTCACAGCAACCCATGCGTCCACAGCAATTCCGGGGCTTCGCTCTTCTGACCTTCAGAGGTCACTTCCCACTTCTGACCTTCAGAGGTCACTTCCCACAGCAGCGTCCTCGGTCCACCCTCCCAAGGCCCAGCTCGCCCTGGCGGTTTTCGGCCTGTATGCATGTGTAACGCGCCGCCACTGTGCCCCCCGCTCCGTGCCTGACCCCAGGGAGGCCAAAGAGCAGGGGACGCCCACCTTCGGCTCCGTCCTCCTTCCCTGCGGCTCGCACACCGCCGCTCCTCCTGCCCACCCTCCCCACGGCACCCAGGCTCTCACCGGTGCACCTGATGCCAACGGCCGTCTCCGTCATGGAGAAGCCCACGGGGCACACGCGGGCCACCTCCTGGCAGCCACCGTGGTTGCAGGTCAGGTCACAGCCGTACTCGCCGCAGGGCCCGGGGGCTTCTGAAACGCCGCACACCGGTGAGCGCGCCCCACGCCCAGGTCCCAGCCACCTCCCTCCCCGCCCTCCCCCCCCACTGTCGGGGCTCCCCCTGAATCCCGCTGGGAAGGCGCCTGAGTTTAAACCCAGCTCTGCCACTCGCTGGCCCTGGCACCCGGGGAGCCACTGATTCTGTGCCTCCGTCTCCCTGTCCGTAAAACGGGAAGGAGGCCCTGCCTACCAGGATTGGCTGGGGACGCCAGGCTAGGACCGCGTGCCCAGTGCCTGGCACCTGATCTCCGTGTTCACAGAGCCCGCCCCGTACCTGGGCAGGTGGCCCCTTGCTCTCCATCCTGGCAGGAGCAGACGTTGGGCGCGATGCAGATGCCATGCCCGCAGCCAAAGGAGCAGAGGGCTGGGAGGAGAGAGGAGGTGAGGGGTGAGGCAGGGCCCCCCCCCCCACCGTCTGCCCAGCCCGGGGAGTGAGCGCCTGGCAGGGAGGACGTTTGGGGCCGGGGCCCGACACTTACGAAGGATGCAGTGCCCACTGCCCATGGAGGGCGCCCAGCCGGGGCAGCAGCCACTCCCGAACCCCGAGAGGCAGACGTGGGGGCCCAGCTGGCGCCTGCAAGAGAGAGAGCACAGTCCACGTCCTGATGCGTCTGCAGAGGGCTGAGCGCCTCCCGAGCCGGGCAGTCCGCCAGTCAGTCAGCAGCTCTCAGGACCCGCAGGAGAGGCGACCGGAAGGTTCCAGAGAAAAGGGACCCGGACAGCCCGTCTGGAGGCCGCACAGGCAGCCGTCTGTCCCACAGACACCGGCCGGTGAGCGCGGCGCAGCGCGGCCAGGAGGCGCCGGGGAGGGAAGCAGGGTGGACCGAGAGCCGGTGGACGGAGAGCCGCAGGGACGGCTGCCTCGAGGACTTCCTCTGACCCACCCGGACCATCTCCGCTGGGACCCAGGTCCCGGCTCAGTCACCTTCTCAGGCAGGGGCCCTTCCCTGCACCCTGACCTGGCTTTACTCGCCTTCATGACACTCTCTCCCTGGGACATAAACTGCTCATTAACTTGCTGATTTATTCGCTGTCTGTCTCCCCTACCACTCACTGCCTGAGGAGCAGGCTCCATCTTTTTGCTCACCAGGCGCGGCACCTGACACACAGTAGGTGCTCACTAAGTGGCTGCTGAGGGAAAGGGTGCCAAGAGAAGCCAGCAAAACGCAGATGGGGGAGGGCAGCTGGACACGTCATCCCCCAGGTGACATCTCGGGGGGATAGGGGGATGCCAAAGGGGTAAAGAGCCCGCTGGGGAGGAGGGGGAAGAGCCCACTGTGCCCGCTGCCGGATGAGGTGCCTCAGTGCAGCCTCCAACCAGCCAGATCCCCGCCTGCGGGCGCGAGGCAGACAAGCAGCCAGGTGAGAACTCGCTGACAGGAGCTACGACAGGGCATGGAGCTCCCAGTGGGGGTAGGGGAGTTCCTGGAGGCTGGGCTGGGGCAGAGGCGCGGGAACGGCCATGCGTGTGCAGGAGGATGTTGGGTGGAAGGGAGCGTGGGGCACAGGCCCGGAGGGGGGTGCAGACACGCCCACAACTCGTCCTGTTGATGGGCAGGCAGAGGAAGGCCCTCCAGCCGGGCTGGGCACAGCATGGCCCGGGGAGGCCCACGCAGCAGCACTGGACCCAGAAACCCTCCTCCCACCTGGCTCCACCTGTCGGAGGCCGATGGGCCGAGTCTGCGGCCAGGCCTCTGGGAGCACCACCACTAGGGCCCTGGCACAGCCCAGGGCGGGGGGCATGTGCGCCAGACAGAGGTGCCCAGTCCGGGGAGACGCCCCTGCCAGCCTGCCAGCGGGACAAGCGGTCTGAGCCGGAGCTGGGCAGGCAGCGCAGGCCTGTCTGCAGGAAACGGCCGGCCCCTCGAGTTCTCTGCAGCCGGCTGCTCTGCGGTCCTCACAGAAAGGGGGCCCTGGAGGAGGGGGCGATGGGGAGGCCGCGGCCACAGCCACGTCCTGGCCGAGAGATGATGTCAGCAGCCGGGAAGGAGGCGCCGCGCCCCGGCTCCCCAAACCCGCTGGGAAAGGAAGGGGCGCCACCCCGGGGCCGATGTGAGGGCGCCCGGGCCTCGGGCGGCTCACGGGGAGACAGGTGGCAGGCAGGCTGCGGGGCGCGGAGCCGGAATCCGAGCAGACACTTGTGAGCCTTGAGCTGCGAGCCGCGCCCCCGCAGGGCTGCCCCTGTGCCCTCAAACCCCCCGTCCTCCCCGCTCCCCTCCTCCCCGCTCCCCTCCCGCAGGCAGCAGCCCCCCAGGCGGCGCGCTCAGCCGGCTCCCCGAACGCACACGCGCTGCGCTGACGGCCTGGAGCGGACCGAGGGGGCAGCGGCGTGTGTCGGGAAGAGCAAAGGGACAAGCGCCCCGGCCCCGCCCGCCCCCACGGGCGGAAATCGAAATGTGACCCCGGGGACCCCGCGGGTCCAAGGTCCGTGGCGCACAGAGCCGGCGCCGGGCACAGCCCCCTCCCCGAGCGGCGCGGCCGGGAGCCGGGAGCTCGGAGCCAGGCCCTCCCCGCCCGGGCAGCGCACCGGCACCTTCTCCGCCGGCGGAGCCCGCCGACCCGGGACCAGGCGGGCGGCATGTCCAGCCGCCCTCGCCCAGGTCCACGCTGGCTGCAGGGCGACTCAGGCGGGCTCCCCAGCGCCTGGACCTCTGTGTCCCCCCAAACCCCCCAGGCCAGCCCCGAGCCCAGGCACAGAGAGGCGCGCGCGAGGCACAGCTGCCGTCTCTTTGTCCGGCCCCCATGGACAGCGCCCGCACGCGGACCGAGCCCCAGAGGGGAGCCCCCATTCGCGGGGGCCCCTCTCTGCCGGGAGCGCCCCCGCGGCGGGACCAGGGCGGGGCGCAGGGCGCTCACCTCTCCATCCCGAGGCGCCCGGACGGCTGCCTCCCGGTGTGGCCGCGGGCCGGGGCGCCCGGCAGCAGGAGCGCGACGCCGGCAGCCGCCAGCAGCAGTCCGGCCCACATGACGGGCAGTGCGCGTCCCCCCGCGGGCTGGCTCCGGGCCTCGCCCCTCCTCCCGGCGCCGCGGGGAGCGAACCAGGGCGCCCTGAGCTGGCACGCGGAGCCCAGCAGCGGGGCCGGGATGCCCGGAGGAGGGGCCGGGGGCCGCGAGGGGGTCCCGCGCCCGTGGCCGGCTGGGGGGTCTCTGGCACCTCGGAGCCTGGAAGCACACAAAAGGCAGCGCGTGGCCTCCTGGGGAGGCGCAGAGTCCCGGATGGGGTCAAAGATCGGGGACCCCTGGGGGCGGGGTTTGCCCTGGGCTCGCTTCCCTGGCCCGGCTTTGGGACTCGGCTTCCTGAGAAGGGCCGTGGGCGGCAGGCTGGGGCCCGCGGCGGGAAGAGGCTGGAGCCAGGCTGGTGCTGGCGCTGGGGAGCCCCAGAGGCGGCGTCCAGGTGCTGGTCCTTTCACTGCTGGGCCGGCCCCCGCCGCCCGGCCTGCCTGCAGGTCCTCGCCCATCCTCGGCGAGCGGGCCTTCGCCCCCTCCTCCGCGGCTGCCGGGGCCATCGGAGCGGAGGGCTGGGAGCGGTGAGCAGGTGGCGGTGGCCAGGAGCATCCCACGGAGGAAGCGGACACCCGCCTTCTCGCTGCGGGGATCGTCCCTAGCCGCCCGGGAGCCCGGTGAGTCAGGCTTTGCTTCAGCCGTTCCCGGGAGGAGGTACCCACCCCCCGTGAAGAGGCCCCATCCGGCTGGAATCACGGCTCTAAGCGCTCTCACTGCCCACCCGAGCCACCTGCTCCTTTGGTCCTGCTCTGCCCTGACAGGGTCTGCCCACTGGCCACCGGGCTGTCCCTGAGGTCCTTAACGTCAGTGGCCACAGGTGAACGTGACATGCCAACAGTAGCCTGGATTCTTGCATTTTGCCTTTCGGATGCCTTTATTTTTTTATATTTTTATTGATTTCAGAGAGGAAGGGAGGAGACGGAAACATCACTGATGATAATCGTTGATCAGCTGCCCCCTGCACACCCCACACTGGGGAACAAGCCTGCAACCTGGGATGTGGCCTTGACTGGAATGGAACCTGGGACCTTTCAGTGCGCACGCAGGCCGATGCTCTATCCAATGAGCCACACCAGCGAGTGCTCGGGACACTTACTCTTGGCCTGGGGGCAACCCCATGATGCTGTGCGTGCACAACAAAGGAAAACCTCGGGTGTTTTTGTTGTCCTGTTTTGATGTTGTTTATTAAAGACTAGAGGCCCAGTGCGTGAAAATCCGTTCACTGGGGGTGGGGGAGGGGATTCCTCAGCCTGGCCTGCACCCTCTCAGTGCGGGAGTCCTCAGGGGATGTCCCCTGCCCGTGGCCTGGGCGTGCCGGGCCGTGTGGGAGCTGCATCCGCTGCAGAACCTCGTCGGGGAAGGCAAGTGAGCATCCGGCCCAGCAGGTGACCGGCAGGCAGCTGGGACGCAAATGCGCAGCCGTCCTGTAGCCACAGACCTGGAATCCCAAACCGGGCGCTCATGGCACAGGCGTATGCCATCTGACTACTTGCGGGGGAAGAGGACCTGTCCCAGCAGCAGCGGCAGGTGACTAGTGGCCACCATGGATGTGGGAAGTGAACTGGGGGCGCTGGCAGTGTGGCCGGGATACCGGATTGGCGGCAGAGGAAGAAAAGCGGAAACAAACATCTTTCTTCTTAGACGCTACTTTATTTGGTAAACTAACCACCAGGCACGCCCACCCCTCCTCGCTGCAGCAGGCAGTCAGCTCCAGACCCAGAAAGGCTGTGGTGTGGGGACCCCCACCACCTCCAGGTTCTATGCTCGGGCACCCAGGGCCTGGCGGTCAGGTCCCCAGACCCGAAGCTCTCAGAGGCAACAGAAGGAAATAAAAGGAAGCCCTCACTTCAAAGACAATGACCCCTTCCCGCCCGTCTTCCCTTGTCCCCGAGGCCCCCCACACCCCAACCTAAATAGAGATAGCAGAGGACAGCGCGCGAGTGTGACACGCACACGGCGTCCCCTCGGCCCTGGAGGCACCCCCTCCCTGGAAGGGTGGCTGCACCAGGGCCTGGTGTCCCGCGTGGGGCTGGAAGCAGGTGCGACATTAAAAATCCAGGGAGACGGCCACTCCCCGGGGTCCCGGGAGCGGGCTTAGTTCTAAGAAATCCCCGTTTCCACACGGTGACTGTGGCTTCTGGGACAGCGGCTCAGGGGAAGGCTGCCCGTGGCCGAGAAGGCAGCGGCGGGGAGGGGAGACGGGAGGGCGGGCCTCCCCGAGGGTCTGCGGAGGGAGCCTTGCCCCGGCTAGTGGATCCGCGTCAGCTCCTCCACGACCTTGATGAGGTCGTCGGCCGTGGCCTCCCGCTTCATCCCGCTGCCGTCGTCGTACTGTGGAGGGAGGAGGGTGTGTGGGCCGCGAGGGGCTTCCCGGGAAGGGGATGCCTGGCAGGAGCCGAGGCCCACACCTCTTCCTGGGGGGGTGGCCCAGCGGGTCCCCTGCCCACTTCTAGGATGGTCCCCGGAGTCACCATCTCCAGGGAGCAACACCCCACCCTGCAGCTCTGGGGGCACATCTCTTCCTGGTGGGGTTCTGGCCCTGCCTCCCTCCTGTGGGTCTGCCGGAATCCCGACATGGCCCAGGTGCCCTCGTGGCTAAAGCGCAGGTCCCACGGGCACAGCGGGCGCCTGGTGGGGACCAGGAGGCGAGCTCAGCTCCATCTCCCGCCCCGGACTCCACTCCCCGGGCGGCAGCAGAGCAGAGACCGGGCCACGGTCTCTGGGAAGGGAGGCGGGCGGCGCCGGTGTTCCGCGGCCCCCGCGTGCCCGGCCTGCCAGGGCCTGGTGTGGCGGCCCAGAGCTGGGGCGCGCAGCTCACCTGCAGGTTTGCCACCACCTCCTGCATCTTGGGCCGGCTGATGTCCAGGAAACTCTCGATCAAGTCCCCGTCGATGAAGCCGGTGGCCGGTTCCGTCTTCCGTTCCGTGTGGAAGGACCTCCAGGTGCAGGAGTTAAGGAGTGTGCCGTCCTGTGGCAATGCCCTTCCCTGCCACCCCCCAGCCACGAGCTGAACCAGCAGAAGAAGAGACACAGACCGCCTGCAAGCCTCTCTCTCTGGGCATCTGGGAACCAAAGGCCAGGAGAATCGCCCAGCTCCAGCGGCTCTCCCCGGGGGGGGCGTCACCACGCTTTGTGAAGCTCACCAAGTCTCCCACCATACACAAGCTCCCACTCCTCGAACCCTGGGTGTCGCTGGGATGGGGAGGGAGGCTGCTCCTTGGGCTCCTGAGTCCTCATCTGCTCCACGTCCTGCCAGCCTCTCCAGCCGGGGCCCTCCGACACTACTGCCCAACGTTACTCGCCCCTATGTTGTCATAGCAACTGACTGCGGGACCTGCGATGCCGGGAGGGCCGGAGGCAGATGGTTTCAGGGACATGGATGTACGTTTCCAAGATGGGCCAGGTGACATGGTGTGACGCGTGGGTCAGCTGTCCTCTTCTCCCCACAGCTGCGCGGGGGCTGCCCTCTAAGCTAACAAGGCCGGGCCCACAGGAGCCGTTAGGGCCCTGGGACAACACGGTCAGAGCGGCGGGCGGCCACGCCCCCGGGAAGAGGCCCCTCGGAAGGATATAAGGAGTGCTCGATCTTGCCCACGCTTTTGATGACTTTATTGAGCCGGTTCTGCATGTCCAGCAGGAGGTTGTACCAGCTCTCGGACAGGGAGGTCACCAGCCCTGCGGGCAAAGGGAGCGCCGAGCTGCAGAGCCTGCGCGGGCAGGGAGGGCGGCCCGGCGGGCGCAGGCGGCGGGCCCGCTCCAGGCTCTTCCCGAGAGCCGCCGCCTCCGAGGGCGGGCGGGCCCAGCAGGCGGCCTTACCGATCATGCCGTTGACCGTGCCGAAGAGCACGGAGCCCTGCGTGGGCGTGGACGTCTCGCCCAGGTTCTGCATGACCAGCGAGCCGTGGCAGAACACGTTGACGAACTCGCCCAGGTGGAAGAGCCCCACCTCCTGGAGGTGCTGCCGCTCCTCGTCCGTGGTGGCGGCGCTGGAAGACAGCGACAAGCTCACCGCCCGCGGCCCGGTCCCGCCCTGGCCCCACCGCCCGCAGCCCGGCCCTGCCCTGGCCCACCGCCCGCGGCCCGGCCCCGCCCTGGCCCACCGCCCGCAGAGGGCGGCTCCCGAAGAGGCTGCTCGTGGCTTTTCTCCAGGAAGAGCCTGGGCGCTGGAGGAGCCCCCGCCTGAGAGGGCCCGTGTCCTCCCACCACCCGCCGGGCCCGGCCCCCCTCCCAGCGGCCACCCACCTGTCCTTCTGACACACGAACAGGTTAAAGGCGTTCTCGGCCCCCAGGAAATTGTCATCGTCCAAGATCTCCACGGCGCTCATCCAGTTGGGGTTAAAGTCCCGCGCGATCTGCACGAGCGGGTGCAAACGGGACAGTCAGCCCAGTGGGGGGAGCGGCCTGGGCCCGCCCTTTCGCCAGAAACCCGGAGCCCGCCCCGAGGCAACAAAGACAACGGCACGCTGGAGGCTCTCCCACTCGGGCCGGCACAGCCCGCTGGCCGC
>JAAGEH010000102.1:50161-91681 GCA_011751065.1 Lasiurus cinereus
CCTGGTGCTCCTGTCCCCACAGACACCCCACCAGCCTGCCCTGGCCTGAGGGGGCCCGCCCTGCTGCCTTCCTGGCGGAGGACCGTCTAGCACAGTGTCCACCAAATTCTGAAATCAGGAGCCGGCGGCCTCATTTGGGGAGAAGGGGGTGATGACGGCGCCCGCACCTTCGAAGGTGTGCTGGTCGATGATGAGGAGGTTGTGCACCTCCACCTCTTCTCCGAAGGAGGTCTCGTGAGGGGCGGTGCTGCTGGAGAACAGCTTGCTGGAGCTGACGCTGCTGGACAGGGCCTGGGGACAGAGGGACACTCAGCATCCGAGAGCAGACCGCGCCGAGCATCCGGGCCGGGGCCGACGGGGACCAGGGCAAACCGCGTCTGAGCGAGCGCTCTGGAGGTTGGCAGCTAGAGTGGAACCTGAGGAGCAGCGGGCTTCGGGGGACATGGGGACGCGGACAGGATCTAAATCCCTCTGGAACTGACGGCGGTCCAAGACAGCCAGGAACCTAAGGCCAGCAGCGATCGCTGGGACAGCGATGCCACATCCACCGAGCGAAGCTGAGGAGGAGCCAGGCCTAAGAAAGCGGCAGACTCCGCCTCCCCCAATGGGGCAACCGGACACGGGAGGAGGGAAGCAGCCCCATCACAGGTGCCAGGCAGCAGGCCAGGCAGAGCCCTGGGACGGGGCGCTCAGCCAGCCTCCCCGCAAGTGCAGCTCTCGAACGGCCTGTCACTCAGATGAGAAAGGAAGGAAGCTACGTTTGCCTGAGGCCAGCAGCGAGCAATGAACCTCCAGGCCAGCTCTGGCAGACTCCAATACCTTGCTCTGACTATCATGCGACGCTGTCCCCACTAGGCCATACACACACCCTTCAAAGTGCCCGATGATGAGAGAAGAATGACTCAACCGGCAAAGCTACCAAGCGAGGGGGCCTCCACCCTGCAGCGAGGGGCCAAATCCAGCTGCTGCCGGTTTTATAGGCAAGTTCTACTGAAGCCAGCTGTGCCCACCTGCGGCTCCTGGCTGCCCTCCCACAGGCAGAGTGAGCAGATTGAGACCAGATGCCCGGCAAAGCTGAAAAGGAGTCTGTCCCTGCACCGTGCCCTTCCTTTGTCCACTGCCCTCACCTGGGTGCTGGCACTCGGCCTCAGAGCAGTTGTGCCCCCACTCGAGTCCTGAACTTCGATGCGGCTGGAGAGAACCCCAAAACACTGGGACACTTCCTGATAGCAGATCTTCCTGCAGAACGGTGCCCGTCAGAGACGCGGCCCCCACTCTCCGGCCACCCTCCGGCCACCCTCCGCTCCCGCCCCGGCGCCTCACCGGGGAGACTCATAGAGCGGCACCGTGCGGATGTGCAGCTTCTGGATCTCGTCGATGGTGCCGATGGTGAGGGTGCTGTTGTTGGCCAGGGCCAGGCTGCAAAGAGGGGCTGCGTTTAGTGGGGAGACTCCCGGAGGGGCAGGGACTCCACTCTGACGCTGAGGCTAAGAGCGCGTGGGGAGCCTCCGCGATCCGGACGCTGGTCCTACGCGGATTTCCCTAACGGGTCTGGGTGGGCCTAGGCTGAGCTGGCGAGCTCTCTCTCCATTTAACGCTGGCAGCGTCGGCACCTGCAGCAGAGGTTTCAGCGGCAGCTCTGCTGGCGGCGTGGTGAACCCGATCGCTCCCCCGGAAACAGGGCTTGGTGAACCCGATCGCTCCCCCGAAATAGGGCTTGGTGAACCCGATCGCTCCCCCCGAAACAGGGCTTGGTGAACCGGATCGCTCCCCCGAAACAGGGCTTGGTGAACCGGATCGCTCCCCTGAAACAGGGCTTGGTGATCCCGATCGCTCCCCCGGAAACAGGGCTTGGTGAACCGGATCGCTCCCCCCGAAATAGGGCTTGGTGAACCGGATCGCTCCCCCAGAAATACCCTAACATTTCTCACGCTTTCCCAGAGTGCTGGGACGCTACACAAGGATTTCTAAAGCTGTGGGTTAAAAAAGTAAATGAGTAAGTAATGAAGCTGCGGGTTAGTCATCTGAAGCACCTGAGGTTTCCGGAGAATACAGATTCTGGGGTCCAACCTCAGGTCTGCAGAATCCGAACCAGGGAAGGAGCCCCAAAGATCTGTGCTTTTACCAAGCTCCCGGGATTGCTCTGGCAGCCAGACCTGAGCACTCTGCTCTGCCCTCCCCATGCAGCTTTGTCCGGACGGGCGCTGGGGCAGGACACGGAGGGGGCACGATGCCAGTCCTGGCTCCTGCTGGAGCACGGGCTCACCTGTCAGGGTAGCCGTCGGAGTTGAGGGGACACATGTAGTTGACCTCCTTGAGGTTGACGTTGGAGAAGACCAGCTTGTGGTTGCTGCTGTAGATGACGGTGGGGCGGTCGGAGCAGGCGAAGACGTTGGTGGTGGACAGCGACCGGAAGGTCCGCAGCACCGTGGGCTGCGTGCCCAGGGTCACCTTCTTGCGGTCGCTCAGCAGGCCTAGAGGCGGAGGAGGAGCAAAGGGACAGGCGACGCTGGGCTGGGAAGGTCCCCCCGCAGCACCACCAGGCGCAGCGGCGGCAGCCCGCCGCCCGCGCAGGGTGCGCTCTCACCTGTCTCGATGTTGAGCCCGAAGTAGAACAGCGCCCCGTCTCCCAAGGCGCAGAGGAGGTAGTGGCTGCTCTCAAAGGTGGTCATCAGGATGGAGCGGGGAATGATCTCTGGGGGGGAGGGGGAGGGCGGACATTCGTTCCTGTTCCGCCCGCTGACCAATCCCCACCCGGAGGGCCCTGCGCAGACCCGTACCTCCGCCCAGCATCTCCTTGTGCAGCAGCTCAAACGACGGCAGCTTCAAGATCCGGGCCGAGATGTCTGTCCACAGGCCAATGGCACAGAGCGGGGACAGCCCCGTGCTGTCCCCCAAGGGCGTGATGTCCAAGCAGGCCACCTCGTGCTCCATCTCTGTGTGGCTGAACGGAGAGGAGCATGGCAGAGGTGAAGCCAGGGAGGAGGGGACGGGGGGGGGGGGGGGGGCAGGGCCGCGGACACACACCTGATCTGCCGCAGCTCCTGCGGGTGGATCTGCAGGTAGAAGAGCGCCCTGCCCACGGCGACCACCACCTGGCTGCTGTTGCAGGAGGCCACGCTGATGTTCCGGCCCTGCGGCTCCTTCCACTCGCTGACCAGAGCTTTGGGGTCTTGCGACACCAGCCTCACGGAGGCGGAAGTGATCTGGAGGGAGAAAGGCCATGTCTCCGAGGACTGCGGGGACCACCCGCCCTGGAATGAGCTCTGTACGTCCTCCTTCGCCGGGCGTATCTTTCCCCAAACCCCGCGTCGATGCATTCCAGTGTCATTTGTCCTTGCGGCCCCACAAAGACCAGCCTCAGGCAGTTCACAGCTCACACCTGCCGCCAGAGGCTCCAAGGAGAGGGACCGGCAGCTAAGACCCTGTGACGCCAGTTCCGCAGTTCGTATCAACCCCAAATGAGACCTCTGAAACCCCGAAGGTCTCTCTTTCAACGCAGGTTACAGTATGCCAACTTTAACATACATGTTAACAGCAAAAGTGACACATTGGTAACAGCAAGCAGCATCACCCAGAAATCCTTGGTTATAAAGTCAACTTATTAGCTATTCACATGGACCACAGCATCATACGCCACAGCAAATGAGACCACGGACTCATGAGATACTAGTGTCCACTCGTGAACGTACTTCACGGTGACTGTCGGAACGTTTTAAAAACTGTATCCTGTGAAGCAGTGAGATGAAGAACTTAGAGCTGGAAAGAACAAGACTCTTAGAATAACCTCGTTATTGTCCTTTTGCAGATACCTATAGGATGTAAAACTCACTGTGGTCAGAATGCTGACAGCATCCCAATGACGTTCAACATCATAACCACCTGACCGGCAGCCCAGACCACGGTCTGAATGACACATCTCGACCCCTTCTCAAACCTGATACTCGGCATTCACAGGCGCATCCATGGAAGCAGAGAGACCTGTAAGCCAGTCCGACCTGCAGCTTCCGACTCACTAATGTCAGGCCCTGAGTGAGGGGAGGAGTCTCTCAAGCCCACAGCACCATGCAGAAGGGACGGGAATGCTGAGCGAGCGGCGAATGTCCTGGCAGGCAGAGACCGCACAGCCACCACCACCGACTCCTGCTCCTGGCACACAGTCCCGTAGAAATGCGTTTGCAGGAGCGAGCAGGAGCACCCTTTAAAAGCAGCACTAAAATGATGCTCCACTCCACCACTTGGAAAAGGGGTCAGCTCTGTAATGATGTAAACTTGTGAGGCTTTTTAATCTCCAAGTTCCTTACTGCGTACAAATCACAACGCTGTATTGACATTTTACATTTTTATTTCATCACTGAAGTGAAACACAGAGCAGGCTGATGGCACCTTAACTATCAACATGGAAAGAGGAAAGCCTGCAGCCACAGATCTGTGAGCCGCGCCAGTCCCCGGCCCGAGCTGGACAATGCCTAGTGGCCAGAGCCACCAGCACCAGCCCTCCCACACGCAGGCAGGCAGACAGGACCTTCCCTCCAGGGCTACCAGTCCGCAGGCTGACCGGCTAAAAGGAAGGCAGGAGGGTAAGAGACGGACACAGCTCAAGCCCTCAGGCACCAAGTGCTGATCTCCATGGCAAGCACCGACTCTGCCAGAATGGAGGACAGCTCAGAGGTGAGGGGGTGCTAATCAAAGAGCATCGGGGTCACTCCCAACATAAAAGGACTGCGGGGCGAGAGGCGGGCTCAGCAATCAGCTCTCCAGGGTAACAAGGCCCCCCAGCAGGAACATTTAGAAGAGCCGATTCCAATAACGTAGCTGTGTCAAGTGCTGCCAACAACCAGATAGGGGAGCTTTGTGGCTCACTGTTTTTCTTCTCTGTGCTTTTCTGCATTTTCCCGATACGGAGGTGTTAATATTACAATGAGGAAAATGGGTGTCTCAGAAGACAGGGTCTAAGTCCTAACACAGTAACGCTCAACGTATCTACCCGAAAGCCCCGTCCAGAGCTCAGGTGAACACACAATACCCACACGCCTGCAGGAAAACGGCGTTAAAAGCAGCCACTCCCGAGGGAAGAGCTGAGGAACTTTCTGAGCACCGAGTTAGCAAGGAATTTAACCTCCCCAGCCCTTTAACGTTACTTTTAGAGCCGGAAATACGGCTGTTGTACAATCCGGGGTGCTCTCACTGCACTCGAGGTCAAACTCAAGGACACGGGCCCGCCCCTCCCCAGCGTTACCTGAATGAGCTGCTGATGAGCCACGTTGCCGCAGAAGAAGGTCTGCTGCTCATCCACAAAGCCCGTCAGCTCCGTCTCCTCCACCTCCTCCCCGTTCAGCATGAGCACTCTGCAGCGGGAGGGGCCGCGGTGAGCGGCCAGCGCCCCCCGCCTTCCCAGGAGCCCCTGGAGACAGCTCAGCACCCCACCCTTTCCCAGGAGCCCCCGGAGCCGGCCCAGCGCCCCCCGCCTTCCCAGCAGCCCCTCATCCTACCTCGTCTGGCCCACAAAGGAGAGCACCAAAGTGTCATCAGTCTCCCGGGTAGGATCAGACCGCAGTGGCCACAGGCCTGGAACAGAGGTCAAAGGTTAAGAGGCACCGCACAGACCGACACCTCTGAGGCAGGGCCAGCCGCCCCACGGGAAGAGGAGGATCTGGAACGTGTCCCCAGCTGAAGCACACACTGTGTTCCCAAGACTCTGAAGAAGTCAGACATTCCGAAAACAGTTTGGGGCCTGCGATATTAAAGTTTCTAATTTGATTTCAGGTAATACATTTGCACGATTCAAAATCTAATTTATTTTTTTAAAATGTAACAGAAGTCTCACTCCTTTACCCTCCCTCCAATCCATCCTTCAAATAAGTCATCAAAAATAGCTTCGAGCCCGGCCTGTGTGGCTCAGTGGTTGAATATCAATCTATGAACCAAGTCACAGTTCAATTCCTGGTCAGGGCACATGCTCGGGTTTCGGGCTCAGTCCTCAGTGTGGGGAGAGCAGGAAACAGCCGGTCAATGATTCTCATCATTGACGTTTCTATCTCTCTCGCTCTCCCTCTCCCTTCCTCTCTGAAATCATAAAAATATATACTTCTTAGAATAGTTTCTAGTTTATCTTTCCAATTTATTTAATAAAATTTATTGAGCCGAGACCGGTTTGGCTCAGTGGATAGAGCGGAATGGAATGCACTGGAAAGGAATGCACCAACGTTTGCTCTTAGCTTGGGTATGGCTTCATTTGTTTACATTTTAAGTCTTTGATCCTTTAGATTCCGCCTGTGGACTGGAAGGTCCCAGGTTCGATTCCAGTCAAGGGCATGTACCTCAGTTGCGGGCACATCCCCAGTCGGGCATGTACTGGAGGCAGCTGATTGATGTTTCTCTCTCATCAATGTTTCTAACTCTCTCCCTTCTTCTCTGTAAAAAATCAATAAAATATATTTAAAAAATTGACAGGATATTAATTTAAAAAATAAAATAAAATTTATTGAGGTAACATTGGTTAATAATTCAACTTTATTTTGTGATTTAGAGAAACGGGTAAACACTGTCTTACAGGCAAATACAAGTAAGAGAGCCCACTACACGTGGCTGGGCAGCTGCTTGCTCGTTCCTGCTGAGCCCTTATCAGAACAGAGCAGGCCTTGTTGGTGACAGCTGCTGGGCTGTTATGTGGCTGTGCCAGCTGACTAGTACGTCCCCTGGGGACACTGTTTCCGTGGTTTTGCTGCGACACACAGGCCACAGAGAATAACCTGACGCTATGTCATTCGCTCCAGATGAAGGTCTGTGGGCAGACGCCCAGGACTGGACTTGCCATTGGTCACTGGCTGCGGCTGTGGCTGGGCAGGCATCGCTAGTGAACACACATCTCACAGCCTCACTGACAGCAGGTGCCCAACTTGCGGGTTTGGGTCACCTGGCAAAGAATGCTCTCCCTATGCTGTTTTGATGTGCATTTCTTTTAATACAGAGTGAGGCCTGGTACCTGTCCATTCGTGTCTTTTGGCAAATTGTGGACAGGAAATCTAGTGCTCTTTCTAGAATTTTTTTTTTTAAATTAGGGAGATTGCATCTTTGGCTAGAAAATAATATGTTTTTAACCAGTTTGCCATTTCTTCTAACTTCACAGTGTTTTGTCATTATCATAATGGAGTGTTTTATTTTTCTTGTTGAATTTATCCATCTTTCTTTTTGGCTCCTGTACTTGGAATCATAGTTCAAAAGACCTTCCCCACTCCAAAACTAGAAAGGAATGCACCAACATTTGCTCTTAGCTTGGGTATGGCTTCATTTGTTTACATTTTAAGTCTTTGATCCTTTAGATTCTAGCAAAGTGCACACGTACAGTATGGATTCCACCTTATCTCTTCCCAAATGACTGTTACCCCAACATCATTTATTAAAAAGAACCACCTTGGTCTCACTGAATTGAGATGCCGCCACTGTCACATACTAAATTCCCTCATACATTGGTATTTCTGGACTTTTTGAGTCTGCCCCTGAGACTCTGCCTGTTTTGCACCGAACCAAACTCTTAGTTTCTTAGGTTTAATAGAATGTTTTGTTCAGTTTTTACATATACATGTATATTGTGATTAATCCTCACCTGAGGATATTTTTCCTTTACTTTTTTAAAATGAGGGAGGGAGAGAGGAAGGGGAGAGGAAAGAGGGACAGAGAGGGGGAGAAACATTGACGTGAGAGAGATGTATAGATTGGTTGGGCCAGGGATTGAACCTGCAACCAAGGCATGTGCACTTGACCTGGAATCGAACCCGAGATCCTTCAGCATGCAGGCTGGTGCTCCAACCATTGACCCACACCAGCCAGGGCTTAATAACACGCTATCATCTGATAAGGCTTGGCCTGCATCACTGCTCTTATGTTTTCCTGTTTCTTGCTCTTTTTATTGGACTTTGACTTGTCATCAAGGAAAAACCTACTGATATTGATACATCACACATAAAAAGTCAGAACAGCTTTCTAACGATTTGTAAGACCTGGCTGTGTCTTTTTTATTTGAACAAGCTAGCCATGTAATCCTTCAAGAGTACTTTCAAGTTTTATGTAGAGACTAGAGGCCCAGTGCACGAAATTCATGCATTGAGGGGGGTGTCCCTCAGCCCAACCTACACCCTCTCCAATCTGGGACCCCTCAAGGGATATCCAGCTGCCCATTTAGGTCCAATCCTACTAAGATCAGGCCTAAACGGGCAGACACCCCACACAATCCAGGACTGCTAGTCCCAATGCTCATCTGCCTGCCTTCCTCATTGCCCCTAACCACTCCCCTGCCAGCCTGTTTGCCCCTAACTGCCCTCCCCTGCAGACCTGGTCCTCCCCAACTGCTCTTCCCTGCAGGCCTGGGTCGCCTCCAACTTCCCTCCTCTTCTGGCCTGGTCATCCCAAACTGCCCTCCCCTACAGGCCTGATCACCCACAACTGCCCTCCCTTGCAGACCTGGTCCCTCCCTGGCTGGCCATCTTGTGTCCACATGGAGGCAGCCATCTTGTGTGTTTTCTTTGCACATTACTCCTTTATTAGATAGGATAGAGGCCTGGAGCACAGGTGGGGGACAGCTGGTTTGCCCTGAAAGGTGTCCCAGATGAGGATAGGGGTTCCCTTGGGTCATGGGCGGCTGGGTGAGGTGCCTGTGGTGGTTTACAGGCCAGCCATGCTCCTGGTGACCCAAGCAGAGGCCGTGGTATCTGGGATTTATTGATCTCCTATAATTGAAACTTTGTAGCCTTGAACGGAGCCAAGCCTCCTGCTTGCTCCCTGGCCACAGCCATTTTTGTTGGGATTTATCTGTCTTCTATAACAGAAACTTTGTAGCTTTGAGTAGAGGCCTGGGCCTGGGAAAGCTTGGCTTCCTCCATTGCCAGGGGAACCCAAGACTCCTGCTTCTGCTTGCTCCATGGCCACAGCCATCTTGGTTGGGTTAATTTGCATACTCACTCCTGATTGGCTGGTGGGCATACCTTGTGGGTATAGTGGAATGATGGTTAATTTGCATATTACTTTTATTAGATGGGATTTTGCACATTTGTTAGACTTATTTCTTGGTATTTCACCTTTTTGCTGCTATTGCAAATTGCCTCTTTCCCTCTATTATACCTAATTATGTCCTTATTTTTTTAAAACAGTAGCAATCTTTTATTACGTATGTGTGTGTGTGTGTGTGTGCATTGTTGATTGCAGAGAGGAAGGGAGAGGGAGGGAAAGAAACATCAATGATGAGAGAATCATTGATCGGCTGCCTCCTGCATGCCCACTACTAGAGCTTAAGCCCACCACCCGTGCATGTGCCCTTGACCGGAATCGAACCTGGCACCCTGCAGGCTGCAGGCCGATGCTCTATGCACTGAGCCAAATCAGCGAGGGTTGTGTTTTTAAACGAAAGTTACTGACTTCTGGCCATTAATTTTATAACCTGCCTGCCGCCCTAATGAATTCTTCCTGTCTAGTTTTTCAGTTGGTTCTCTTGGGCTTTGTGGTTATATGACTTCTTCCTTCCTAATTCATAACCCTCTATTTCTGTTCTGCTCCCGTCCTGTGTCTTTATATTCTAATTACTTCGTTTTAGTTGTAGCTCATATATACATCTCCAAACTGGCTTTGCTTTCTGATTCCATCTGATCATCTTTTTCTTGTAATGGGTGAGTTTAGCCCACGTACATTTACTGATCAGGTACGAGGCACCTGATATGAGATACAGACACTCAGACATGTGTTTGGTGTCAGTCTGTGATATTACTTTAAGTTGTGTTTGCTGCTTATGTACTGCAGTCATTACATCACCTTTCTCTGATCTCTGGTTCTGTCAGTTCTCCTGGAGTGGAAGATTTGCCTTTTGTCCTAGAAGTGCCTCCCCTTCCTGGCTGCTCAGCCGCCACTTCCCATGGCGCTGTCAGCTCCCCACACCCAGCACTGCACCACCTCGTCCTCTTCCCTCCCCCGTGCTGGGCAGCAGCGCTGTGTGTAAGCTTTCAGGCACGTTCCATCTTCTACCTCTCCACTGCACGTGACCTTAGCATGTTCCAGCTTCTACCACTCCACTGCATGTGACTTTAGCATGTTCCAGCTTCTCCCACTCCACTGCACATGACCTTAGGCATGTTTCAGCTTCTCTCACTCCACTGCATGTGACCTTAGCATGTTTCAGCTTCTCTCACTCCACTGCACGTGACCTTAGGCATGTTTTAGCTTCTCCCACTCCACTGCACATGACCTTCTTCACTCTTTACTCTATGTCTGACCAGCTTTCCTCTAGCTCTCACCCAAGTGCCTTCCCAACATGTAACAAGGACAAGGCCATGGTCACTGAAGTCAGATCTGCATCTTACGTCCACCAAAAGGCTACCTTTGATGCCGGGTAAGTCAATGCTGGCATGCTCATGGATTCCAATTCCGTTCCGGATGATCCGCAGGGAACCTTCCTTGAAAGCCCCCGAGCAAGTGACCAGCTGCAGAGAGAGACACGGTTTCTAAGCACCCCACCCCCACACCGCCCAGCGCCTGGGCCTTCATCTGAGGCCAGCAAGTACGTTAGCTTCACCTGGACCCAAGGACCCTGACTGTGAGCGGGGTTTGAGGGTGCAGACTCAGCAGAGGTTCATCGCCAAAGCCTCTCCGTGTCCTGACGGACAGGACAGGAAGCACAGCCTCGTCCAAACAGCAGAGGGTCCCGCTCCTTACCTGGCAGGCTCCCTCCCGCTCCACCCCGGGGCCCGTTTACTGGGAAGATCACAGGACCTGGAACCAGACACGCCTGCCATTTACTAGCTCTGGGACCTTGGCCGCGTCCCTGATCGTCTCTCAGCCCTCCGGAAATGGCAGAGCGCTATCTATGGGGTGCTCGTGCGGCTACAATGGCTTTCAAGCGTCTGGCAGACCAGGATAGGCCCTCAGCAAACGGGTCACCCTTCCACCACTGGCTTATCGAGTGAGGCTCTTCAACGCCATCTGCGGTGCACGCTCCCCACAGGCAAACCCAGGGGCAGCCTGAGTGGGCACACCAGCCACCTGTTCCAGGAGGGCCCTTACCTGCCCCTGCCCCTGCCTCTCCAGGTCCACCACGCACATGTCCACGATGGGCCCCAAGTTGGTGAAGGTTTCCATGGCCACCACGTAGGAACCCTGCTCATTGCTGTCAACATTGAGCTACGAGGAAAGCGCAGTCAGTCCTGCAGCACGCCCAGCGGACCCCCTTCTTAGAAGAAATGGCCTCACCCCACACAACCTCAGCCCTGCGGGGGACGCCCTCCCCGTGTGCCCAGGAGGAGGCTGTGGAGGGGACTGTGACAAAGGAACACGTGCTCCAGGCGACCCCAGCCAGGCAGGGATTTCTAAGGAAGCAGCTGGGAGATCAGTGGAAAAAGTGTGCACAGGTTTTCCTGCAGAGATCCAAAACGTTCGCTTCTAAAGCGGACGCAGCACGTTAGACCGTGACCTTCTGCAGGCGGAGCCGGGCCTTGCGCATCATTACCCACAGCGCCCAGCCCCCTGCCCCGCACCTGGGCTGCACGGACCGTGAGGACGAGAGCCCGTCAAGGTAAGGCGCCCAGCCCTCAGTAGAGAGCTAGGCAGTAGGGACGGGGTGGACAGAGGGAATCCCGAGGCACTGAGCACGGGAGAACGCTGGCGAGGCAGCAGTGGGGCCCGTGGGGAGGCAGCGAGAGAAGAAACGTGTTCTCACCTTCACGAGCTGGGAGTCACCAAGGCGAGACCCGACAAACACCACCCCGTTATCCAGGTACGTCAAGCACTCAGCAATGGAGGTCTAGGCAAAGTCACCAGCGGGGAGGCGTCAGAAGGACGCCTGGGCACCTGGGCACCCGGACGCCATCCGCCCCGCAGGCTGTGCTGAGAACACACACCGCAGCCATGGTGCCCACAACAACCCTCCATCTCACCCTCAGGCCCCACCCCACAAACGGCCCAGGTCACTGAAGTTTCTGACTGTCCACTGATCACATCCCACAGTCAGAGAAGTCCACCATTTATCTCGAAGACGCTGGCTCCAAATGATCGCTTTAATCCCAACGTCAGTCACCTCAAAACTATGGGAAACCTCTAAAATCCACTGCATAATTCCTAACCTGTTCGGGAACCTCCTCGCAGAATGGAATGTAAGCACTATTAGGTTCATCTTGCCTTCTTTTTGCTTTTTCTTTCTTTTATGTTTGAGGCAGTGCCTGCTGCCCGAGTTTCTCCAACATCTGACTCACTCACACACCAACGTCCACAGCAGGACTGACCACGTCACCGTGGGGGCCACACCCGTGGGGCCGGAGGCCCGTGGAGAGCGCAGCAGAGGAGGAGCGAGCCCTACCTCCCCGAGGAGTTCCACCCGGAGGTCCTTGAGGGTGACCGCGCCGTCCATCTGCTCCTCCTTCTCCAAGAGCAGCATGAAGAGCCGGCCCTCCATGTCCCCCAGCAGGTACCGGGAGCCATTGGGGTCCACGCGGTTGTGGCACACAATCGTGCTTTGCTGCCGAGAGGGAGGGCGTCGTTAGAGAGGAAGCGGCTGCCACAAGCAGAGCACAAACCACCCCCCGCCCCAAACCCGGCCACGGCCTGGCCACGCAGCCCCTCGCCAGCATCGCATGTGCCAGTGACTACACCCAAAAGGTTCGGTCCATGTCACTCTGCTGGGACTAGGAGCGGACCAGAAGCAGCTGTCCTTACTCCTGGGACCATAACGCCGCCAGAGATCTTGTTCACGTGCCTCCTACCACCGTTCACCTCCCAGCACCAATGCCACATACACTGTTCTCTATCCTCAAGGCTTAGCTTTTATGCCCTGAAGCTTTAAGTTTGGAATTCTCATGACTAACTTTTAAACATCCATTAATCTGCCCTGGCAGATGTACTCAGGGTGAGCGCCTCGGCCGCACACTGGAAGGCCGCAGGTTCGATTCCCGATCAAGGACACTCATCTGGGATGCAGGTTAGATCCCTGGTCGGGATGTGCCGGAGGCCATCAACTGATGTGTCTCTCTCACATCAATGTTTCTCTCTCTCTCCCTCTCCTTCCCACCTTCTCTCTCTCTCAAAAAAAAAAAAAAAAAGTCAAGGATTTTTAAAAAGTCTCTATCATTTATCACTATAGAACTTTACATGGTGTGAAGGCTGCAAATACTGAAATTTGCAAAACGTTTCCCTTCTTACAGTTACCCCGGCCATCCCATGGGAAGGGCAAACCTATTCTATTTCCCTCTCACAGTGAGCACGAAGCTCTTCCCAAGCACCAACAGGCAAACCTCCCTGTATTCCCAGTGACCAGCACTACCTCACACACTCAGTGAACCCATAGAAACACCTGTGAACCTCCTGACACGGGGGGAGGAAGAGGAGCAGGGTCAAAGGGGGGCAGGGGGGAACAGAAGAGGGAAAGGAAAGCCGCTCACCTTGATGATGGGCGGGGCGATGGCCAGGTACTTGTCGCCGTTGTGGTAGGTGATGGACTCCTGCCCGATGATGATGGCCCCGCCGAAGGGCTCGGGGACTGCGGGAGAGAGGGCGGTGAGGCTCCGTGCTGGCTGCCAGGCCCGAGCCCGCAGTGCACTCGTCCGGTGACACGAGGAACCGGACCGTCGTCATTTTTACAGACACCCTGACCAAGCCTTCCCTTTCCTCCTGGCCCTGCGCTTCGTTTCCCCCTCCTCAGAGCCGCCATTTGCACCGAGGAGGAGGAGCTAGCTGTAAACTCTCCACTCGCTGGGACACATGGCTTAGTGTGGGCACGAGTCCAGGCCAGGTGGGCAGGTCTGGAGGGCAGCCCAGGCTTCGTCAGGAGGCACAGACCTGGACGATGCCCGGCCCGCTCCCCCCTCTGAGGCGAAGGAGCCAGATTAGATAAGCCCCGGTCCCTGTCCGTTTTCCAGTGTGACGCTAAAATCAACCACCGCCTGCCATCTGCACGCCACCAGTCAGTTCCAGCGGCTACAGTTCCCCGAGTCCAAGGCGGTTCTATTTGGGGGAGTGAGAACCAGGCAATCCAGAGCCGAAACGGAGGAGGCAAAGGAGGGCCGTTCGGAGGAGGCACAGGCTGGGGACAGACATGCGGGCGAGGCAGGACCACGGGACCGGCCCAGCCCGGCGGAGGCCAGCTTCCCGAACCCCAACCAACCTGCAATCACCATGGAGGCCTCCGCCTCGACGTTCTCCTGCTTCCAGGGGCCCTTATTGAACTCCTTCTCGCGCAGGGACACCTCGTAGGTTTTGACGTGCCGGCCCTGGGGGTCCTGCGGGGGAAGTGGGGTCGTTAGCCTGGGAAAGGGGAGGGCTCGAAGGGACAGGTGAGCGCCCCCAGCATCCAACTTCCTGCCCCGCCAGCTGTCCCATCCTGCCACCGAGGCCACCATTACCAGCAGCGCCCACCAAGGAAGGCTCACAGATTAAACACGAGCCCCAGCCAGTGTGCTTGGGGAGAGCGTCGTCCTGCGCACCAAAGGGTCACAGGGTCACGCAGGTCCCGGTCAAGGACACTTATCTGGGCTGCAAGTTCAATTCCTGGAGGCCACCGACCAATGTGTCTCTCTTACACCAATTTCCTTAACCTCTCTCCCTCCTCCTCTCTCTGCCCACCTCCCTTCCACTCTCTAAAAATCAATGGGAAAAATATCCTCAAATGAGGATTAACAACAAAAATTTAGAAAACAATAAAATTGTTACACTGTACCAACCACTAGAAGATACTAAGTAAATACGTAGACGCGTGTGTGCACACGCGCGTGTGTGCATGTATGTGTGTGAGTTCTACATTCATTCCTTGGCCTCAAGAAAATAACAAAATAGCTAAAGAGAAAAACAAACCCATTGAGAAGCTAAATACCAAATTATCTGGCACATTAAGACGACTTGGGCGTATAAGACGACCCCCAACGTTTCCAGTTAAAATATAGAGTTTGGGATATGCTCGCCCTATAAGATGACACCCGGCATATAAGACGACCCCCAACTTTTGAGAGGATTTTCCTGGGTTAAACCATCCTCTTATACACCGGAAGATACGGTCCGTACATTTTAAAAGTGTGTCTGCTAAACTGTGAAAAGTTTATTCTTTATCTCGAGGCGGGGAGGGCGGGAGGAGCGGACGGACACGCTGCTCCTCTGTCAGTCAAACCCTTAGGCTGCATGCTGACACCAGCTCCCGCCTTTTCTGAACCATGACTCACTCTGTCCCCGAGCCCTCGGTCACCTCTGCGATATGAGTGCTGGGGGGGTTTGGGGGGGGGGGGCTCAGCACGGCCAGACCAGGGGTTGCAAGTTACGGAAGGAATTCAGGGATGTGTCCAGGGCAGAGCCACGCCTTAGCCACTGTGACAGTCCCTGAACCACTTCCCTGAGAGTAGATAGTGTCCAGTGGAACTCTGGCCACACAAACAGGAGGTAAAGCAGTTGCCAGCCGAGGAGAACACGTCTCATCAGTGGCGGAGGAAAGACTCGACTTCGCAGAAAGGGTGGCCTGCGGTTTGGGTGCGGGCCTCTGAGACACACAGGGAAGAAGAGACGGTCACCCCGGCAGCCCCAAGGCTGGCCGCGCAGTCAGAAGAGCCAGCACCCACGTTTTCAGGACCCGACATCTACAGACTGAAGGGAGAGGAACTGCACGTTTTGATTTCCGCTCTGATAGTGAACGCGCTGCAAACAAGAGCAAACCAGGTTCCCGAAATGGTTCCAACGTATTAGGATGAACCCCTGCCAACCAGCCTGAGAACCAGAACACGCTGGTGACACGGAGAAACCTACAGGCAGCCAACGTCGGTGTTTCTAACAATTCCCACAGCTAGCAGCGCTCCCGCGTCCACAGCACACGGACCCGGCCTGCTTCCTGCCGTCACCGACTCAATGACATGCCAGGAGGATGGCCTCATGCTGGTGGCCCTTTGAGAAAAGGCTGAGATCTCACCAAGACAGGCATGTTAATCCGTGCCCGGCACCTGCCCCCGCGAAGGATGTGCCAGCGAACAGCTGCCCACCAGCAGCTCTGCTGAGGGCTGAGCACAGACTGAAATAGAAGCCAAGAGCCCGCGAGGCACCAGAAGTGAGCGCGGGACAAAATGCCAGCCTTTCCTGAGGAGACACACACCAGGCGTCACCGCGACATTCTCCTCTGCTGGTGAAGGCAACTCCCACCTCGTCTCTCCCGAGTTCTTTGCAATGACACAGAGGGAGGCAGGGAGAGAGCACAGACGTGGTTGCTGCTCCACTTACTAACGCACTCACTGGCTGATCCTGTGCTCTGACCGCGAACAGACCCGCAGCCGTGGCACATCGGGACGACACGCTGAGGTACCTGGCGGGCCACTTCTGCTTTAATAATCCCCTGGCGTGCCGGTCAGAGACCGAGATAAAGTATAAACTGGGTCACCCTGCAAAATCTCCAGGGATTAAACCTGCTGCAAACCTCCGAGCTTGCTTCCTCCACAGTGAGTACCACTGCACTCGAGTCGCAAACCAGACCTGACCCACATGCACGACCTCGTCCCGAACGTTTCAGAGCAAACACATCAAGTCCTTCTGCCACCCGCCTGCGAAAGCCGGGCCGTTCCCGCGGCGGAAATGAACCGCCATGCCCAGCCTCACCCCAGCCCCTCCCCCTCCTCCTGACCCGGCACCTGGTAGACGAAACAGATGGTGGGCGCTTGGCACCCGTAGAGGAACTTGACGTCGATGACATGCAGCTCCTCCAGGCGGATGTTGAAGGCCTTGAGCTCCTTGTTGTCCCGGTCCAGAGGGATGACCTTGAAAAGGCCATCATAGAGCCGCAGGCCGATCATCCGGCACTCGGGGTCGATGATGCCGATGATGCCGGTCTCGGAGGGCCGGCCGATTCGGTCCTGAGAAGTGAAGCGGGGGGGTCAGGGCGTAGCCTCCACACCCCCAGCGGCAGAGGACCCGGCCCCCTTTCCCAGGATGGGTTAGCACAGGTGGTAAAACTGGGGGCCCCAAGTGACAGGCAGGAAGCCAGGGTCGGCGCATGTCTTCCTGTCAAACCCTGAACTCAGCGGGTCATTTCATTTCCCGTCCCCCGGACGCTGAGCACACTGAGGAGTCCTTTCCAAAGGCCTCACCCTTGTTTCTCCTCGTTTCTCTGGGCCCGAGAGGCTGCCCGCCCTTCAATTCCCTCCTCAAACCCGGCAGCCCCACCTGGGCACCTCAGCAGCCAGAGCAGCCTCACCTGGACGTTGCCATGCGCCCGGGTGATGATGTCGATGCTCTCGCCGCTCTGCTTGTACTCCAGGATGCAGGCGTTGTACTTCGCTGTCAGGATGAACAGGAGGTCCTTGCTCTCGCCCTGGAAAGCAAAACGATGCTCTCAAAGAGGTTCCTTTAAGACAGGAATCCTGGCCGGCCTTTAAGCACCGGTCCCTAAGCAAGCTGAACTGCCTAAGCCCTTGCTTCCTCCTGGAGAGGAAATCTACCGTGCGTACGTGACAAACGCAAGTGCACACGCTTCATGGGTGTGCGCGAAGACCAGAACGGAAGCTGGCAAACACCCGATCCTCCCGGTCATGATCCACATCTCTGTCCTCCATTCAGTTTCTCCATCTATTTCCGTGGCAAGCTCATCGCAACCATTCCATTCAAATTCCGAAAGCTGAATGGAAGGACTTCGCTCATCTCCAAGTGTTTGGAGAAAGAGGGAAAACATGGCAATACCAATGAAGCTAAAAGGGACCCACCGTCTTCCTTATGGACCCCCAAAATGTACTGTGTGCAAAGGGCTTAATTAAAATTCTGAACCACTGCTTCTGGCCAGATTCGCGGTGAGATAATGCAGTAACAGGGTGGCTGATTAAATGAAAACATTTAAATTATAATAATAATAATGGGGCAGCTATTAACGTAACAATGAATGCTTGCTGCGGGCTGCCCCGTGTTATTCAATCATTTAATCTCCATCCTAAACCGGGGGACTGGATACTTTTACCCCCATTTTGCCAACAGAAAACCAGACTCTGGAAGGTCAAGTGGCACCTGAGCTAGAATTCCTAAGGACCGATGCCAGGGCTGCCCTACTCGGGAGCTGCTCCGAGTCACCATGACGACCCACAGTATGGTGACCCACATTCCCACTGCTTCCACTTCCCCTCCTCACAGGGGTCCTCTGGCTGCTTCTTTCCCCGGCCACCTTCGCCCACTTCCAGGAAGCTGGTTCCAGAATGTAAACAAATGCCTGGCGTTCAAAAGGAGTCCTTTCTCTCCCAAGCCTGACTCCGCCCACCCCGGCAGCGACAGAAAACACGGGGCCCACCCGGAGCCCTTACCTTGGGCCGGAAGAGCTCCATGACGGCGATCTTCCCGTACATGCCCACCTCCTTGACAGGCCGCAGCCCCTCGGCGGTGACCACATAGATCTCCAGCCGCGTGTTCTTGGCGATCAGCAGGTTCAAGTCCTCCGCTGACGTGAAGTGTCCTGCAGGAGCGGACGGGTCCCCTCAGCTGTGCAAGCCGCCGCTCCCGACTTCTCACTGGATTCCCACACCTCTCCGGCTCCCTCCCGTCCCTGGCTCCCCTCTCCCCCGAAACCCCGCACCTCCCAGTCTCACGCAAGCAAGCGCTCAAGAAAGCTGCTTCTCTGATCAGACTTGAGAAAACCCGACGAGGAAACCTGGACAGGGGCGTACGGGCAGCGTGCCCTTCAACTGACAATGACTAGCGAACCCCCTTCCGAGGGCTCTGCGCCCTCCCCCTGTCCGGGGGCACAGGACGCGTCCTCTCACTTGGGGGGTGCTGGACTGGAGGCAGCGTTCGCTTCCATCCCACCTCGATGTCCACAACGTCTTTACCCAACAGGCAGACCCGGTCGGCGGCCCTTAACCCGGAGCTCTGCACCCAGACGCTGCGGCGTCCACACCCCCCGGCCCTCCCAGTCGCCTACCACTGAGCACCCTCACCCACACTTTCCCCACCCCCCTGCTCCCCAGCTCTGACAGCTGCTGCGTTTTTGGGAGTCACAATTAGCATCGGCTGCAAGTTTTGGGAGGCCCCGGCTGTGCTGGAAACGGGGTTCCGGAGGGGACCGATGACGACTCCCCGGTTCTGGCCACCTGTGTCCATCTCATCGGCGCAGAGTCAACCAGGCCGACCCAGCACGGGGCCCGGGCCCTGCTCCCCGCCTGCTCCCCGCAGCGAGTCAACAACAAGCCCCAGGCCCAGCGGACTCCGCGGTGCAGACGCGGGGGAGCGTTCCCCACCCCCTCCACCGCCCCCCAACCCGCCTCAGGCTCTTCCCAAGGCAAGTTCTGGCCCCCAAGTCGCCCCCCCCCCGACCCCCCGACCCCCCCGAGGCCCATCTCGGGGCCCAGGCAGCACCCCCCGTCCAACTCACACACTCGGCTCTCCGTCCTCGGGGGCCCGTCCCTGTCCTCGAGATCAGATGACACCCCTCCCCTCCACCCCCCCAGGGCGAAAGGGGACCCCCCGAGAGCAGCCTGGACACCCCCAAAAGGCGTATGTGGAAGCGGCTCCTCCATCGCCCGGGCCGGATCCCGCCGGGCAGCGTCCTCCTCCCGCTCAAGGGTCGCGCGGGGCCTCCCTTTAGGCCTCGGAGGGGTGGTGGTGGGGAGGGGGGGGGCCCCCAGATCCCGCCCTCGCCGGGGGCGCCGGCCCGGGCAGCCTCACCGGTCACGCAGCCGTTCACGGCGGTGGGCTTCTGCGCCGTTACCACGTAGTTGTACGACATGTCGAGGGGACCGGGGCGGCCTGCCGAGACGCGAGAGCGACGAGAGAGAGAGAGAAAGAGAGAGAGAGCGAGAGAGCGAGCCGGACACCAGCGGAGACACAGGGGGCCCTCCCCGCGCGGCGAACTCCGCGGCCGCTGCCTCCGCCCCGCAGACACGTTGCAGCCCAGAGCGGCCGCGGCGCGGGGCATCACGGGACGGCTGCTCCCGGCCTCCTGGAGGACTCACGGGCGCCCCGCGCGGCCAATCGGAGGAGGCCCCGCCCCCCGGAGGCCCCGCCCTGGCCCCGGAGGCCCCGCCCCCCGCCCCGGAGGCCCCGCCCCCGCCGCCGCGGGCCGCCGGCGCTCCGAGTACCCGGATGAGGGCGCCCGTTGTGGGTCCCCGGGAAGCCGTGCTGTCGGCGGGTTGGTGCCGGGGAGGGGGGAGCGAGCGAGCGAGAGGGGCGGGGGGGAGTGGGGAGCTGCGCCGACGCCCTCCGAGCGGACCCGCCGAACCCTCCCCGCCCCCTCCCTCTTCCCCAGGCCCCGTCGCAGCCGACGCCGGGCCGCCCGGCCCCTCGGGCTCTCGCCCTTCTTTGCAACCGGAAGCGCTGCCGGGGGGGGCCCGGAGAGCCGTGTGTGCTGCTCTGAGGTCCGTGCTCCCTCGCCCCTCGGCCCTCCCCGTTCCCCCAAACCCGGCTGACCCTCGGATGACCCCCCTCCGGACCGCAGAATGGCCTCTCACCCCAGCCTCACCTTGGGGAGGGGGATCCCAGGAGGCTCACCTCTCCCCTTTGAACTTTTTTTTTTAATATATATTTTATTGGTTTCTTTACAGAGAGGAAGGGAGAGAGAGAGAGAGCTAGAAACATGGATGAGAGAGAGACATCCATCAGCCGCCTCCTGCTCGCCCCACAGTGGGGATGTGCCCGCCAGCAAGGTCCATGCCCCCAACCGGAATCGAACCCGGGACCCTTCAGTCCGCAGGCCGACGCTCTAAACACTGAGCCACACCGGCCTCGGTCCCTTTGAACTTTTAAAAAATATATATATTTTATTGGTTTTTTTACAGAGAGGGAGAGGGATAGGAAGTCAGAAACATGGATGAGAGAGAGACATCCATCAGCCGCCTCCTGCACGCCCCACAGTGGGGATGTGCCCGCAAGCAAGGTACATGGCCCCCGACCGGAATCGAACCTGGGACCTGTTAGTCCGCAGGCCGCCGCTCTATCTACTGAGAGCCAAACCGGTCTCGGCCGCTTTGAACTTTTTATTCTTCAGATTTTTGAAGGGCCCACCGGGCCGCCCGCCCAGCATCGTTCGTGCCCCGATTTGCTGTGCAAATTCTGACCCCGTACAAAACCAGAATTTCCCCGGAGAACCTTAACTGGCCCAGAAAGGCCGTCTGCAACTTACCAGGCCTCACCAGATCACGTGGTTGGGGGACCACATGGTCTGGAGCACCAGCAGAAGGCACCATACGGCCCCATTTTACAGATGAGGAAGCTGAGGCCACCACGCAGGCCGCTGATTGGCCTAAGACCACCCCCCCCCCAAATAAGTCAGAGGCGGAACTAGGCGCAGAGCCTGGCGTGTATTCTTTCCCCTTGCAGACTCACTCAGTGCACCCAAGACCCCGAGTGACCCCAAGACGCCTCTGAACCGGGCTGAACTGAGGGGGGGCTGAAACACGTGTGGGGTTTCCATGGGTGGTGTCCCACACCGGGGACTCTGCACGACTTTGGAGGCATTGAATTATGGGTGGGACGAACACAAGCTTGGTGGGAAGACGAGACGTGGGTTTAAGTCCTGGCTCTTAGCATGACCTTGAACAAGTCCCTAGAACAGTGGTCGGCAAACTCGAGAGCCGCAGTTTGCCGACCACTGCCCTAGAGGCTCTGAGTCAGGCCCAGAAGTAAAATGTGCTCACAGCTCAGCTGCCTTCCTCTCGGTTTGATACCAACAGCCACCGGAGCGAGTGCGTGAACATCCTTGGGACTGTTCACTGCACACGGCGCTTATGCAGGAGAGCGTGTTACGCTGGCTCCTCTCGTCCTGGGGCAATGAGGTGGGTGCTCTCGGGGCACAAAGACCGCCCTGTGCCCCGTGTGGCAGCTCTGCCTCCTGGCAGCCACGCCAGGTGAACCTTGGTCAGCCCCACGCTCTGCTCCATCCGCAGCGCACGTTCTGTAGTTTAGACCTGGATCAAAGTCTGGGCCAGCTCCCTAATTATCAGGGCCTGGGAGCGTGATTGTGCCAGTAGGGCTGCGGGCACCTCCAGCGACCCATTCTCTGTCCTTCAGGTGCTGCTGCCACCTGCCCCGTGCCCAGGCCCAGGCAGCACCCATAGGATCGCCCGTCCTCCGGCTGCTCAGTGCCCAGACGCGACCTCAGCCTGCTGGCCTCAGCCCCTCGCTACCATGGTGAGTCTCAGCAGGGCCAGGGCTGGGGCAGGGACACTGTGGGCTGGGGGCACGGGGACAGGGGGCATGCCAGCCCTGGGCACACTGGAGGGCCTCACCCTCTGACCAACAGATGCTGCTGCCCCTCAGGCTCACAGAGGTGGAGACAGAGCGTCCCTCTCGGGGCCTGGTCCCTCTTCCCTCCGTTTCCCAGCTGATCCCAGCCAGGCCAGGGCTGCAGCGTCCGAGTCCCTCCAGGGCCCGCCTGCCCCCTGGTCTGGTCGTGTCTTTATTTTTTTATTTTTAAATATATTTTATTGATTTTTTTACAGAGAGGAAGGGAGAGGGACAGAAAGCCAGAAACATCGATGAGAGAGAGACATCTTATCAGCCGCCTCCTGCACGCCCCCTACTGGAGATGTGCCCGCCACCAAGATACATGCCCTTGACCAGAATCGAACCCGGGACCTCTCAGTCCGCAGGCCGACGCTCTATCCACTGAGCCAAACCGGTTTCGGCTGGTTGTGTCTTTAGAACAGTCACAGTGACCCACACTGGAGTAGCCCTGTCCCAGCTACAGAGGGCCCTGCGAAGGATGTGGGCTTGTGTGGGCTGGTCCCCATTGGGGGGGGGGGTCTTCACTTCGGGACGCTCAGCACTGCTGGGCATGCTCCCTCTCCACTCTAGAACGGATGTGCCCCAGAGAGTAGGCCTCGCGCAGATCTAGGTCCAAGTGCCAGCTGCCCTGCCCAGCTGTGTGGCGTGATCTCTCTGACCCTCTTCCTCCTCGCAGAGCGGCCCGTTAGCCCTCCCGGCGGGGGCCCTGGGGTGTTCGTCACAGAGTCCTGGGGCCGGCAGGGTACCCTCAGGCCAAGGCAATCAGGATGGCCCTGGCCCCAGGCCTCCTCTGACTCTGGTGTGGGAATGGTTCAAATCCCGGCAGGCCAGGCTGTCAGCGACGGCAAGGGGTCACCTTCTTGGAGGGTGGTGGCGCTGGAGGCTGGGCTGGCAGCGGAGACCAAGCACCGCTTTGTGGCCTGTGCCGTCCCTGGCGGGCTGGCCCTCGGCCCTCTGCCATTCGCAGCCCCGGGGAGAGCAGCATGAGCAGCAAATGGAGCCCACGTTGGAGCCAGGCAGACGCTGGCTGGCCGTGTGGTCTTGGGCGAAGTCACTTAACTGTGAGCTGTTTCCTCACTGAGCAACCCCTTCCTCCATGGCGGTGGCGGGGACAGGAACGAGACGAGCTCAAAAGCACTTAGAAGTCCTAACCGGTGTGGCTCAGTGGATAGAGCATCGGCCTGCGGACTGAAAGGTCCCGGGTTCGATTCTGGTCAAGGGCATGTATCTTGGTTGCGGGCACATCCTCAGTAGGGGGCGTGCAGGAGGCGGCTGATCGATGTTTCTCTCGCATCAATGTTGCTAACTCTCTCCCTCTCCCTTCCTCTCTGTAAAAAAATCAATGAAGGCCGAAACTGGTTTGGCTCAGTGGCTAGAGCATCGGCTTGCAGACTGAAAGGTCCCGGGTTTGATTCCGGTCAAGGGCACGTACATTGGTTGCGGGCACATCCCTAGTAGGGAGCGTGCAGGAGGTGGCTGATCGATGTCTCTCTCTCATCGATGTTTCTAACTTTCTATCCCTCTCCCTTCCTCTCTGTGAAAAATCAATGAAATATATAAAAAAATAAAAATAAAAAACAAATAAAATAAAATTCTTTTTTAAAAAATCAATAAAGTATATTTTTAAAAAAAGGAAAAAAAAGGCACCTAGAAGCTGCCTGGCTCTCAGCCAGGGCGCGGCGTGGAGCCGATCTCATTAATCTGCTCACTCCCTACTGGCCTGTCTTTGTCCCCTTGTCCTCACAGATGGCTTGGCTCTGGCCCAGGCAAGGTCAAAGTTTATACAAAGGAGCCCGCTGCTCCCGGGCTGGAGGGAGGAGCCTCCAGGAGCGCACCTTGCCCGGCCTGGCTCAGCGCAGGCTGCCCCGCCTCCGCCCTCCGGTCCTCCGGTCCCTTTGGGGCCCTAGGCTCACGGGCGCTGGGACCAAAGCAGGGGCTTCCTGGGTGGCAGCCTCCCTCAGCTGGTCACAGCTTTCTGGAAGGGAAGTGGCCTCTGTGTCCAGCTTTTACTGTCGGACAGGCTTAGCTGTGAACTGCTTTTGCAGAGGAAGACGAAGCTCTGCACAGTGAGGTGCCCTCCTGGGTCCTCACACAAGGCAGGGCAGCCTGGGGCTGGGTCCCAGCTGCCTGTGCCTGCAGAACCCAACCTGCACTGCTGTGCCCTGCCCGCCACGTCCTCCCGCGCCCCTGTCAGCCCCGCGAGAACTCAGGCCGGCCTGCCCTGGCCCTCTAGGACTCCGGCCCGTCCCCTTCCCCCCACTCCTGTTTCTGGAAGCTGTTCTTCAGGATAAAGTTAAGCCATAATCCAAAACACGTCAAAGGGACAAAAGATACAGGTTAACAAGAGAACTCACACCTGATTCCATGACACCCAGGTCTGTGTGCCCCTGGCGTCCCTGCTTCCGGGCTGTGGCCCTGGAGTCCGAGTGGGCGGGAGAAGGGGGTCGTGGCCACGGAACGGGCCTGGTGCCTGAAAGCGCCCCCTCGCGCCTCCCCTGCAGGCCTCCAAGAAGCTGGTGAACTCGGTGGCCAGCTGCGCGGACGACGCCCTGGCCGGCCTGGTGGCCTGCAACCCCAACCTGCAGCTCCTGCAGGGCCACCGCGTGGCCCTCCGCTCCGACCTGGACAGCCTCAAGGGCCGGGTGGCGCTGCTCTCGGGTGGGGGCTCTGGCCATGAGCCTGCCCACGCCGGTGAGTGTCCTCCCCGGGCCAGAGGGGGGCGGGGGGCTCCAGGGCGATCATGGGTGCCGGTAGGAGGTTCAGAATGCAGCGTAGAGTCCAGAAGTGGGTGCTGGTTCCCACTCTCCTTCCCTCCGGCTGGGATTGGGCCCAGTTATGGCCTCAGTCTCTAGAGCAGTGGTTCTCAACCTTCCCAATGCCGCGACCCTTTTAGACAGCTCCTCATGGAGTGGTGACCCCCAACCATAAAGTTATTTCCGTTGCTACTTCATAACTGTAACTTTGCTACTGTTATGAACTGTAATGTAAATACCTGATAGGCAGGATGTATTTTCATTGTTACAAATTGAACATAATTAAAACATAGTGATTCATCACAAAAACAATATGTAATTATATGTCGTGAAATATTTATTTCTAATAACAAATAAATTTTGTCTTGAAGCATGGTGTAGCATGGGTAATAGTCTTCATATGACAACAGTAAACTACATTTTACACTTTGCTACACCGAGGAGCGGTGTGTTGGTTCCTAAGACCTCGGGAAATAGGTGTTTTCCGCTGGTCTTAGGCGACCCCTGTGAAAGGGTCGTTCGACCCAGAAAAGGGGTCGCGACCCACAGGTTGAGAACCGCTGCTCTAGAGCTTATAACCGGTTGGCCCAACTGAGCTCTCGGGCCTTTGCACCTCTGAGAGTCAGTAAAACCTCCTGGCCTTCCAGCCGACCTGTCGCCTCCTCCATGAAGCCCTCCTGGCTCTCCCAGTCTAGAGCAACATCCCTCTTCTGAATTCCTGCCCCTCACTTTCACACAACACGAACAGCTCTGGGTGGTTTTTGTCCGGTGCCAGGTGCCAGGCGTGTGAGCTCTGCCTGGGAGCTCCTGGGGGCGGGAACCAGGCAGCAAACATGCTGAGCACCCGGGACAGGGCACAGGCGCTGGACTGTGCTGGGCACGAGGGATGCACCAGTGAACCAGACAGACCAGATGTCCTCCTTCGGGGAGACAGACAGGAGCCGACAAACACATGATGAAGGAGGTTCTTCCGAGTGTGTACGTGAGGCAGGGAGACACGAACGGGAGGAGCAGGCTTTAGACACAGGAGCCACGGGCGGGGGACACTCAGCTGAGGGTCAGGAAAGGCCTGTCCAGGAGAGAGTCCAAGGAAGACCTGCGGGAGCACACAGGGGCCTGTCTAGCATCAGGCACGCCGGGGCCACCTGCCCACCTGACAGGAGCAGGGGAGGCCCCCAACAGCCACCCGGCGACCCAGCACTCCCCCTCAGCACCACCCCCAGCACCCTCTCCCAGCATCTTTCCCCAAACCCCCTCCCCCAGCACCCTCTCCCCCAACACCCTCTCCCTCCCATCACAGGGTTCATAGGGAAGGGGATGCTGACGGGGGTCATCGCGGGAGCCGTGTTCACCTCGCCGGCAGTGGGCAGCATCCTGGCAGCCATCAGGGCCGTGGCCCAGGTGGGCACAGGTAAGCCTGGGGCGCGGGAGGGGCTGCGGCCGGGAGGGCACGCACCGATGGCCCGCCGCCCTCCCTACAGCCGGCACGCTCCTCATCGTGAAGAACTACACCGGGGACCGGCTGAACTTCGGCCTGGCCCGGGAGCAGGCGCAGGCTCAGGGCATCCCCGTGGAGATGGTGGTCATCGGGGACGACTGTGCCTTCACCGAGGTGAAGAAGACGGGCCGGCGGGGGCTCTGTGGCGTGGTGCTCATCCACAAGGTGAGGCCCCGCCCGGGACACGGGGCCAGCCCCAGCCTGCTGTCAGCCCAGCATCGCCCCGCCCACACCCAGCCACCGCCTTCGGGGTGCCTCAGCCACGCACGTCCTCCCCAGAGCCCGCCCTTCCCCACAGCAGCGTGCTCTGTGGGTGCTCCTCGGGCTCCCCTTCCAGTCTGCTCCCCACTCCCCAGAGGTGCCTTGGGAAGAGGGGTGTCTGCTGAGGCTGCTCACCTGCTGACAGCCGTCAGGGGTGCCTGGAGTCAGCCCAGGCTCCCCAGTCTGGCCCCCACCACACGCTTGCTTTCCTCCCTGAACTTTCCAAGTTCATGTCCCATCATCCCCACCATCCACCCTCTCAGCTCCATTAATACCATTCTCTGTACCACCGGCTGCAGGGCCCCCCCCGAACCCTGGGCTTTCCTGATGCCGCACCTACAGCCTTCAAACCCTTTCTCTGTCTGACTCACTTGGCCTGGCTGATCCTCCGTTCGGTCGAGGCCCAGCTCTGGTGTCTCCCATCTGGGAGGCTCCCCCTCCCCCACGCTGAGCTGGCAGAGCCCTCTCAGCGCTCCATCCTCCCCCACAGAACGTCCACCTGCTTTCTGCTTTGCCAACTCCTCCCCAGAGGAGTCCCTTTAAGGAAGGGTTGTGAGCCAGCCACTTACTTTCATTTCTGCACGTACTGGCCACCTGGCAAAAAGTGGGAGGTGGGTGGGGCGACGGATGAATATGTGGGTGAGTGGGGGGGAGGGCAGAGTGGGCCCCAGTAGTCATGCCCCAGAGAAAGGACTCCAGACTGGGCACCAGGACCCTGGCCTCAGCCCACTGTGTGCCATCAGACAGTCGTCTGCCCTCTCTGGGCCCGTTTCTCCGTTGGTCCAGTTCTCTCTGGCTCCCACGGACCGACTGTTAAAGACCCTGGCAGGTCGTTGTGAGCCCGAGGCTACACCGTTCTGCCCCGAACCCTGGGGCCTGGCTGACGGGGCAGTGCCCAGAGTCCCTGCCCGCTAGACACAGCCCCCCAGTCTCCAGCCCCCAGTGCCCCAGCGACTCCGGGGGCTCTTTCTGTGTGGCTACAGATAGCGGGCGCCCTGGCTGAGGCCGGCGCGGGGCTGAAGGAGATCACGGAGCGGGTTACCGTGGCTGCCAAGGCCATGGGTGAGTGCCCGCCGGGGTCGGGAGCAGGAGGGAGGAGGAGGCTGCCCGGGGACGGGGCTTGCCCAGCTGTTCTCCAGGGCTGGGGGGTCCCCCTGGGGGGGTCAGGGGCACTGGGAGCCTTGGGCCCCAGAGCCAGGGTTCTCTTTCATCGGAGGGGAAGCGGCTGCCCCCCAAGCCTGCTGCCCTGACGAAGCCAGCACAGGGCCGTCACCCCGTTCTGTCTCCTCGCGCACAGGCACCCTGGGCGTGAGCCTGTCCTCCTGCAGCGTCCCCGGCTCCACACCCACCTTTGAACTCGCCGCTGACGAGATAGAGCTGGGCCTGGGTGAGCGCTGGCCGCCCCCCTCCGGGCCGGGCCTCCTCCTGGGCTGCACCCACAATGCCCCGGGAGCCCTCTGCCCGCCCTTCCCGTGACCTGCAGTGGTCACACGGGGGCTTCTGGGCTCTACTGGCCCGATTCTGCCCGCTCGGCCATCCACACTCAGGGCCCCGTCCCGTGAGGCCCCGTCCAGGCCCTGCCCACTGCCCACCGCCCTGCCCGCCTTCCTCTCCCCCCGCCAGGCTCTCCGCACAGCGGCCTCCTCCGCGCCTGCAGAGCTGCCCCTGCCCTGTGCGTCCAGGGGGACGGGCAGAGGCTCCGTCTCCTCATTGATGGCCTCTCGCTCAAGCGGCTTCACTGGTTCCCAGTCCATGGCTCCCCACCACAGCCGCAGCCCCCGGGGGCAGGGCCCGGGTCGCTTTCACTCTCCTGCCCGCCTCTACCCGCTCCCCCATCCCCCGCACCGAGCTGGCCCCCAGTAAATCCCCACAAAGACCCGGGAGCAGATCCCAGGCCTGAGCTTGTGGCAGTGACCGCTCTCTCTCCGCAGGGATCCACGGGGAGGCCGGCGTGCGCCGGATGAAGGTAGGTGGACGGACTCCCCGGCCCGGGCTGCTCTCGGGCCAGGGCCGCGGGCACAGCTCACTCCGTCCCCCCGGCAGATGGCAGCCGCCGACGAGGTGGTGAAGCTCATGCTCGACCACATGACCAGCGCCTCCAGCCCGTCGCACGTGTCTGTGCAGGCCGGTGAGGGCTCTTACTCCTGGTCCTTCTCCCACCTCTCCCCTCTCCCTTCCTCCCCCCCCACCCCATCTGTGAGGGCCCAGAATCTCACCAGCGCGTGTCTGCCCGCAGGCTCCTCGGTGGTGCTGGTGGTGAACAACCTGGGCGGCCTGTCGGTCCTGGAGCTGGGCATCATGGCCGACGCAGCCGTGCGTGCTCTGGGTGAGGCCCCTCCCCCCTGCCTGCCCCCCCCCCCGCCCCAAGGGCGCTGCTGGCACCACAGCTCTTCCCTCCAGCTGTGAAGCTGGTGCGGCGCAGTGGGCTGGACATAATCTCATGCACAGAGAGGGTGTGGGTTCGGTTCCCGGCCGTTCGCATGCCTGGGTTGCAGGCTTGATCCCCAGCAGGGGGAGTGCAGGAGGCAGCCGATCCATGTTTGGCTGCCACATCCAAATCTCTCTCTCTCCCTTCCCCTTCCTCTCTGAAAAGCCAGCGACAAATTGCTTTTAAAGCAGAAAGACAAGCAGAGCAGCGGAGGGGGGTGAGGGGGGCTGTGACGGCCAGAGCTGGGGCGGCGCCGTCAGGCCTGAGTCCGGTCTTCACTGCCCGCCGCATGGCGAGCACGGAGCCTGCTCCCGGCGCCGGGCGGGGAGGGAGTATCCTGCCTCCTCGGCGGCTGTGAAGATTGCATGAGACTAAACATGCACAGTGCCTGGCACCGGGCAGAGCCCAGCTATGACACCTGCAGCGACCCCTCTGCCTGCAGAAGGGACACGACCAGACTAGGGGGCGGGCGACTCGGGGCAGGGGAGGGAGGCCCCGAGCAGACCCGGCCACCGCCCTGCCGGCGCGTCCAGAGCCCGTGGTCTCTCTCTCCTGCCTCCCCCTCGCCGGTCCTCACGGCCGCCGTGCTTTGCCGTTTGTTGCAGAGGGCCGTGGGGTGAAGGTTGCCCGCGCCCTGGTCGGCACCTTCATGTCAGCCCTGGAGATGGCCGGCCTCTCGCTCACCCTTCTGCTGGTGGACGAGTCCCTCCTGAAACTGATCGGTGAGACCCGCGGCTGGGCCATCCACGCAGGGCTCCTTGGAGCTGGGGAAAGCCCGGGGCCGGGGGAGACCCCACCAGGGGTGTCCTGATTCACCAGGACCGCCAGGCCCCGCTGGAGGGGCCCTGTCGCTTTCTCCAGCCCTCCCCTGCCGGAGAAGGTGGTGTAGGCCCCTCCCCAGGGAGAGCTCTCCTCCCCCGCATACAGCAGGTGCTCAGCACTTGCTTGCTGAGAGGGAGGGACCTGGCCACCAGGGGGAGCCCACGGGCCAGCCTCCCCGTCTCAGAAAGTCACCCTGCTGACTCCAGATGCCGAGACCACCGCAGCGGCCTGGCCCAACGTGCCCCGAGTCTCCGTGACGGGGCGCAAGCGGACCCGGGCCGCCCCCGCCCAGCCCGCAGAGGACCCCGATGCCACCCCAGGAGGTACCAAGCCCCGCTGTGGGGGCAGGCGACCCCGGGCACTGGCCTGAAGCCCAAAGGGTGAGGGGTGTGCAGGGGCACTAACACCCGTATCGCCCGCGCCGCCTCCCGCTGCCCTCCCCCTGCAGGCATCACCTCGAAGCGGATGGCGCTCGTGCTGGAGCGGGTGTGCACCACCCTCCTGGGCCTGGAGGAGTACCTGAACGCCCTGGACCGGGTGGCAGGCGACGGGGACTGCGGGACCACCCACAGCCGCGCTGCCGGAGGTGGGCGCAGGGACCTCTGCCCAGCGGGGCCCGGGTCACCTTTCTGAGGTGTGGGCGTCGGGTGAACCATTTCAGAAATGTCCCGAGCGCTTGCGTGGGGTCGCCAGCTCCTCCCGCCCGGCGCAGCCTGCTCCGCACCTCGCACCCGTCCACCGCGTTCATCAAGGACAGGCCCTTCCCACCCCGGAGGGGAGCTGTCATTGCGGAGCGGGCTGCCTCTCACCGGGAGAGCCAGGTCCCCAGGGGATCGCTCTGCCGGCCTCGTTTCTTACATTCCCGGCGCGGGCGCCCTCTTCACTGACGGCGGCGGGACGCTGGTGCCCGTCCTGGGCTGGGCGGCTGCGGGCACAGCCGCAAGCGGAGCGGATGAGACGCGCTGCCCGCGTGGCTTGTGCCCAGCACAAGACCCTGGACGGCGGGGCGGCTGAGGAGGAGCATGGAGCCGGGCAGCAAGGCCTGGCAAGGGGAGGCCTGCCACCCAGCATTCTTTACTCTCTGTGGCTGCCTGTCACCCAGCATTCCTCACCCCTGCGACTGCCTGCCACCCAGCACTCCTCACCTCTGCTCTGCACCTGGAGAGGGAGCGGGCGGCCTGGGGTCCCTGCCCTCCCTCTGCCGGCGGTGGGGGGGGCTGCGTGCTTTGGGAGGGAGGGCTCTGACCTCCTCCCCTCCCCGCCGCAGCGATCCAGGAGTGGCTGAAGGAGGGGCCGCCCCCGGCCAGCCCTGCGCGGCTGCTGTCGCAGCTGTCCCTCATGCTGCTGGAGAAGATGGGCGGCTCTTCGGGGGCGGTGAGTGCCGCGGCCCGGGCAGAGGGCGGAGGGGAGGGGGCGCGGGGCCGCAGCGGCCGGGCCGGGCCTGAGCGTGCCACTGTGGCCCCCCAGCTCTACGGCCTGTTCCTGACCGCCGCAGCCCAGCCCCTCAAGGACAACACCGACCTGCCGGCCTGGTCTGCCGCCATGGATGCCGGCCTGGACGCCATGAAGAAGTGAGGGGAACCTGTGCCTTAGCCTGGGGGAGGGGGGTAGAGGGGAAGGGGGGGAGGTCACCTGCTCCCAGCCAGGCCCCGCCCCGCCTCCAGCACCCCTCCAGGGAACGCTTGTTCTCCCCCCCGCAGGTACGGGAAGGCGGCCCCCGGAGACAGGACCATGGTGTGTATGCGCTCAGCCTCCCCCGTCTGATGGCAGCTCCCCGAAGGCCACCTCGGTGCCGGGGCCTGCGCTCACCCCCCCCTCTCACCTCGTCCAGCTGGACTCCCTCTGGGCAGCTGGACAGGAGCTCCATGCCCTGAAGAACCCGAAGGCTAACCTCTTCTCCATCCTGACCAAGGCGGTGGAGGTGAGCGAGGGCCGTCACCCGGGAGACAGGCGGCGAGCCGGTTCGGACCCTTCCCGTGCTCGGCCCCCTCTGAGAATGGAGGCGAGCGCCTGCGCAGAGGGTGTGCTGGGAGCAGTAACCGCGGGGAGCGGCCCCCGGACTAGAGAGAGAACAGCCCGGCACCGCGGGGCGCAGTAAGCGAGGCCCCGGGCCGCGCTGCAGACAGGTGGGAGGTGACCGCTCGGCCACGGGGCAGGCAGAGCTGGCCAGGGGGACCAGGGCCTCCCCCCAGCCCAGGCCCGGCTTCCAGGCCAGGAAGGAGGCTGGAGGCTTGTCCCGAACCCTGCTCCTCCCCGTCGCCCTCAGAGCGCAGAAGCCGCGGCCCAGGCCACCAAGGACATGAAGGCGGGAGCCGGGAGGGCCAGTTACATCAGTTCCATGAAGCTGGACCAGCCGGACCCCGGGGCGGTGGCCACCGCGGCCATCCTCCGCGCCGTCCTGGAGGCCCTGCAGAACCTGGAGGGCGTGTGAGGCCGAGGCCGCCCATCACCCCTCTGCCTTCCACCTGCCACGCCCCTGCCCCGCCCCGCACGCCCCTCCTCCGAGCTCAGCGGGAACCCCTGGCAGCCTCCAGAGGGACGGCCTGGGCCTCAGCAGCGGGGCGGGGGAGGGGGGGAGGAGAAAGTGGGGGGGACATGTCCCTGGGGGCAGCACAGCCGTCCCTGGCCTGGCTGAGCCTGTGCCCGTGTGAGAGCAGCTAATAAACCACTTCAGAGCCAGAGCCTCGCCTCTCTGAGCCGTCTCCAGCCCCGGGCAGTGCTCAGCCCTGGCGAGAGGACCCTCCCGAGACCACAGGCCAGGCCTGCACAGCGGGGCTGGCTCCGCTGGGACCTTGGTCCTGTCCTCCCGACACGCACGCCGCGCCCGACAGTGCTTTTCTCAGCGCTAAACACAACCCCTGGTGCTTGGGCAGCAAGTGGGCAAACGGGACGCCAGGAGGGAGAGCAGCCACCGTGTCGTGAGCTGGGTGGTGGCAAGAGAGTGTGCCCAGGCCAGCCATGCCCCCTGCCCCCCAGCAACCCCGGCGGCACAACCGAGTCCAGCGCGTGGTGGGCAGGACGGCGCACTCCCGACCGGTGCTCAGCGCAGGGGCGGCCACAGGCCCGGGTGCCCTCACGTGGACACGGCCGGCTCCTGGTTCTGCTTCCAGCCAGCTCCGGCGGCTCAAGCCTGTTCGCCGCTGGGAGTGCGGGAAATGGAACGGTGCCCGTCCTGGGACGGGAAAAGCATCCAGCGGACCCACGTGAAGCCCCGGCTCCGTCCGGGGCCCCTCCCTGCGGGTCACTGCTCCCCGTAGTGTCTGCATCCCACGTCTAGGTGCTGCTCCACCACCTACACCCACCGGTGGTCACACTGGGGGTCCCCTCACTGAGCCCGGGGTCCCCGACCACGAGGCAGCGATCAGGGTGCGTCTGGGAGGAGACTGGCATCAGACACCTGCCCGAGGGTTCTGGCCTGCCACCCTGTCGGTGCCCTCAGGCAGTGTGTGCGAGTGCTCACCGGGAAGGACGTCCTTCCTTGTGACCCAAGGACCCGCAGTGCTCAGGCCCTCGGGGAGCAGCGGCTCCCGGGGGAGTCGGGGGGTCTGGTCCCTCTCAGGGCCTCAGGGTCAGACCGTCCTGAGGCTTTTCCGCGCTGCCCAGTGCCCATCCCGTTCCCATAGAAGAGGCTTTGAGTCTTAAAAACATTTAATGCAAACCGGGCTTTAGACATGGGCGCAATGACTGCCGGGTGGTAAGGGGGGTCCTGTGACCAAGCTCCTGGCTCATGGCGGTGGCTCCGGAGCCTCTGCCCCAGAGGTCCAGGCAGAGTCCGGCCGGCATCTGGCCGGGGGGTCGGGGGGTCAGTCAGCCCATCATCATGGGCCAGACAGGAGCCACTCGGGACCAGGCGTCGTGCTGCTGTCTGCGCAGAGCAGTGTGGCCCGGGGACCCAGCAGGACTGGGCTGGAGGCAGGAAAGGCCAAAGCCCCAACTCCCAGGAGAGGAGCCAGGCCCCTCCCCCACTTCTCTGAAGAAGCTCCGCTCGCACAGGCACAGGCAGGAGGCAGCTGTGGCCCGCGAGCAGCCACTGTGGGGGGCAGTGAGGCGCTCGTGCTCAGCAGAAGGTGGCCGGGTCCTCGGCTCTGCTGGGACAAGCACCCAACACCGGTCGTGTCGAAGGAGTAAGGCACCCCTGCCAGCCCTCCCCGCTGGGACGGCGGGGGCAGCAGGTTCCCAGGCTCTTTGGGGACAGGCGGGACCCAGGGCCCAGCTGTCACAGCAAAGGCAGTGACGGAGCCACACGCTCACCGTGGACTGGAGACAGAACGGCCAAGAGCAGGCCACACCTCAGTTTCCCCTCCCATCACCCGGTGCCCCCGCCCAGCCTCCGGTCCAGGGGCCACCCATGGTGGGCGCCTAAACAGCATGCGCACGTCCCACGGGAGAGCGGACAGGCAGGCCGCCCTCGTCACATCACCGACGCGCTGGAACGGGTCACCTGAGCTGCTGGACTCCCCCACCTCCCGGGGTCAGGGCGGGGTCGGCAAACTCAGTCAGCAGCCGTGGTGTCTAGGGGATCGGCTCTGCGGGCCTCAGCTGGGGGGCAGGAGGGGGGGCAGGGCCTGTGGAAGCGGAGGACCTCAGAAGCCGAAGCACCAGGACGCGGAGGCAGCGCGTGGCGGAGAGCAGCCCCCGGGGCGGGGCTCCGGGCAGAGCAGAGGTTCTGAGGGTCCAGAGGCGCCCCGGCCGCTCCTGCGTCCCTTCTCGCTTCACTCCCTTCCACGCAACAGGGGCTAAAAGAGCAGCGCACAGGGTAACGGCGTATGTCAACGGCCCTGGACCTGCAGGTGTCACACCTGCCTGAGCTGCTCCCAGACCCCCGCCTTCAGGCCCCGTCACAACACCTTTCGGGAACGCCCCAAAGTCCCTCAGCTTGACACCCCCTTCCCCCCATTCAGCTGCCGAGAGGCCAACCGGCAGAACCGGCTCCAAGTGCTCAGCTCATCACCGAGCGCCGCTAGACCAGCTCCAGCTGGGAGCGCAGTGACGACCCCCCTCTTCATGCCCACGCCTCCCCTGGGGAGGGTCAGGCCACACTTGCCCTCCCCAAGCCTCAAGAACCTGGGGAAGGGAGGAACCCCCGTCCTCTCCCGGCAGACCCGCCCCCGGGAGCCCCGGAGTCTGCTTCTGCCCCGATGGCTGGTCCCCACATGTTCCTGGGCTAGTCTTCCTGGGAAGGCCCACGGCCCCCTGCTGACCCTTCTCTAGACCCAGCCCACCCCCTGCCCGGCCGGCCGGGGAGACCAGGACTCACCTCTCCTTCGGTCGTGACCCCCACTTCCGGGCGTTTCCAGGAGGAGGCCTGCAGGAGGTAGAGCACCAGCAGCCCGAAGGCCACCACCAGCATGCCGGTGGTGTTGGCGAACACGGCCTCGCCGGGCAGGCTGGAGTACGGCCTGGTGGCGTTCTTCCTGCAGAGGACAGCGTGTGGCCCGAGACTCGCCACCTGCTGTCGCCCGGAGGAAGAACCGGGCCCCGCACGGAGGGCGGGGAGCTCCCGGGACGGGATGCAGCGCTGACGCCGCTGAGCCCAGCCGCCAATCCCCGCGAGCGCCCTTCCCTGAGCGGGACCCGGGCCTCTGCCCTGACCACATCGTCGATGTCGTGGGGCAACCCAAGGGCCCCATTTAAGGGGCTTCGCAGAGTTGGGCACACAAGTCAGTCCGATGCTGGAGAAACACCTACTGACCATCTACCAGCTCAGCCTTCCGGATGAGGGCGTGCCAGCCCCTCAGCCCCCCTCGGAAGGGCCCTGTGACCACAGAGCCAGCCTCTGAGGACCCTCTTTTTCCCCCTCCAGGCAGAGGGGACCCCTCACTCACAGGCTGAAGAAAAGCTTCTCATTGATGCCGGAAATGACAGACGCAAGGGTCAGGGTGAGGATGGAGGCTCCGAAGAAGACGTGGACGGGCTTGAGGAGGCTGCGCAGCCACAGGGACGCCCAGGGCAGCAGGAAGACGGCAAAGCCCAGGAGCCACTGCGGACGCACAGGGAAGCACTGACCCCCCTGTGACCCCAGCGCCTCCGACGGATCAGGGGACCTGGTCCCTCCGCTCCCATCCCGAACCGCCCGCCAGGAATTGCCCCGGCCCCACGGGTCCTCACTGTGGCTGCTTCTCCCGCACAAACAAGAACCGGCCACGACTGTGCAGCTACAGCCCCTCCTGCCAACAGCCATCCTTCCTCCGGCCTGGCCCACACCCCCCCCGGCCCCCACACCAGGCGCTCTGCCGTGGCAGACCGGCAGCGGGATGGGCACAGGGCGAGCGCAGGACTTCCAAATGTCCAGCGACAGCGGGCGCCGGCCACGGCCGCCTCCGGGCCGTGAGCAGAGGGAGCCTCTGGGGCTGAGGCCCGCGCAGCCCCAACCAGAGCCCGCGGCCACCAGCCCCGGGCGGGCAGGGAGCACGCACCTGGCAGGCGAAGAGGAACACGGCGGAGATGCCCAGCCAGCTGTGCAGGGAGTAGAGGTTGGCGATGCGCTGCCGGTTATGGTAGCGGAAGACGGCCGCCAGCCCCAGCGCCGCCAGCAGGAAGGCCAGCAGGTGCAGGGCCGCGTGGGCCGCTTTCCAGGGCAGCTTGGGCCCCGCCCAGGCCGCGGGCAGGCGGTACACCAGCGACGCTGCGGGGAGACGGTCCAGCTCGGCCTCCGCCCCTCGTGCTCGCCCCACACGTCCCCACGTAGCCTCCGACGAGGGGGGGGGGACACGCCGGACACGGACAGCAGATGCTAGGGCCTCCGCGGTGGCGGCTTCTATCCCGGCCTCCCTCCCAGGACACCGGCCAGCCGTGCGGGCAGGAGGGGGCGGAGATTAAGAGAGAGGGACAGTTTCTGGGTCTGGCCTTCTGCCCCGTGGGGCTCAAGGGTCTGCAGGCAGCGTGGCGGGTCAGGAGAGCTGTCACTAGTCCTCCATCTACGTGAACTCCCAGCGAGTTGTTGTTATAAGAATGCGGGCCTGTTACTGGCCCAGCTCCAATCCTGGCTCTGCCGCCTAGCTACCGGGCACCTTCCTTCTCAGTCTGTTCCCTCCTCCGTAGAATGGGGTAACCACAGAGCCCACTCACAAGCTTCTTAGAAAAACAAAATGGAAAAAAAAAAGCGAAATGGGTGTGGTTCAGCGGATAGAGCGTCGGCCTGCGGACTGAAAGGTCCCGGGTTCGATTCCGTCAAGGGCAGGTACCTTGATTGCAGGCACATCCCCAGTGGGGGGCGTGCAGGAGGCGGCTGATCAATGTTTCTCTCTCATCGATGTTTCTAGCTATCTATCCCTCTCCCTTCCTCTCTGTGTAAGGTCAATAAGATATATTAAAAAAACAAAATGGGGTGATGTACCTGAAGCTCCCGGGGCAAGCTGCTTTCACCAGTGTCACCGGCACCCCCATTTTACAAGTGGGGGAAGGAGGCCCTCCGGGGCCCCAAGCCCAGCTCTGGACGCCTGGGGCCACAGTGGGTCTGGCAGGAGTAAGCAGACCCTTTCTACAAGGCCCACTAGGCTAACAGAGCGTCCCCCTCCCCCTCCTAAAGCCGGGACGGCAAACTGTGGCTCACAGGCCAAGCCCACCCCCTCATCCCCCAATCCCCTCATCTCTGAGAGCAAAGCGTCACTGGGACAGCCATGCACAGGTTTCCAACTGCCACGGCTTCTTTCACGACAGCCCTTTCCGAGGCAGAGCTGGGTCGCCGCCACATGGTCTGCGTGGGACCTGCTCCCGTGGGAAACTTGTTGTGCTTGACGGCCGTTTTGTAGTAAGCTCCAGCCACGTTAGCACTCACCTCGGGCTAGGTTTCTGTTACCCCAAACCCTCTCTCTTTCCCCTAAGCCAGGTGTTTCGCCTTAAGGGCTGGGCCAGGTGTTTCGCCTTAAGGGCTAGGAATTTTCACTGCGATTTGGTTGCTTAGCCTCTGGAACTTCCTCATTCCTCCTTCTCCCTATAACTACCCCGAACTCCTCCTGAATAAACATGACTTGATCAGAACTTTGTCTTGTCTCCATTCCTTGTGTCTCTTGTCCCTTTCATCCCCACTCCCCCTCTAGGGTCCTCGTTGACTTAACCCGCGGGTCAGGACACGCCCTGCCCCTTTAGAGAAAGAACCTGGGGAACTGCCCTCCCCACAGCCCCCTACCCTTCGAGGCTGCTTCCTCCGAATGACACCTGGGCCGGAGGGCAGGCCAAGCCGCCCCGCACCCACAGCCCTGAGCCCAGCAGGGGCAGAGGCCGGTCCAGGCCCGGGCCCCGCACGCCTCCCGCGCCGACCGCACTCACCAGCGCCGTAGACCACCACCATGCCGGCCACCATGAGCACCGGGTGACAGTTGAACGTGAGGATGCTGCCGTCCCAGGCAAAGCCGCCGTGCCAGCTCCACATCCAGTAGACGGTGAAGAGGACGCACACGGAGCCCAGGGCGGCCAGCGCCAGGACCCACAGGTAGAACCGCCCCGCGGCCATCGGCCCGGCTCCTGGAAGAGCAGCAGGCACGGCCCCTGCCCTCAGCGCCCCCACCAGCCAAGACCGCGCCCCGTCTGAAGGGCGGACACTCTCCCTTCACTCCCCTGGGCTCCCCCGTGAGGCCTGACCCCTGGTGAGCCCCATCCTGTACCTGGCGGCGCGCAGGGCACCCCGCAGGCCTGGTGCTCGCCCAGAGTGGCGTCTCTGCTGTGCCCGCGGCCAGGGCTCTGCGCCCCCGCACGTCAGAATGAGCCCGCACAGAAAGGGGGGCCAGGAATCAAACCCCCCTCTGCAGAACAGCCCCTCCCCAGATGGCGAGCTCTGTGGACCAGGCTCCCTGCCCTCCTGATGCCCACACTCCACACCTGTTAGTGGGCGGCGGCCCAGCCAATCCCCCGGCCCGAGACTTCCGCTTTCTCTTCCTCCGGGGAAAGTCCAGGGGAGAAAAGAGGAAGCGAGAGCGAGTGGTCCAGAGAGCGAGGCACAGCGCGCCCGCACTGGAGGGCGGGGGTCCGGGGACGGGGGTGGAATGAGACGACGACGAAGCCCGTTCTGTTCTAGACAGGAGTGAGTCCCCACATATCTCACCCGCTGTTTGAGGGCCCCCTGTATTCCCACCCGCACCTGCTGACTCAGAAAGCCCCGGTGCCAGGCCTGGGGGCGCAGATCCCTAAAGTCAGGCAGGAGGCGTGAGGCTCAGCGGGCAAGCGCACTGCCGTCAGCTAGAGTGCAGGGAGCAGGGCCGTCACTCCATCCTACGGGCTCCCCGAAAGGCGACACGGAGGCTTCCTGCGGGTGAAGCCCCTCGATCTGAACCAGCTCACAGAGAGAAGGGGAGCCCCTAAAAGAGCCAAGCACTCCCCAGGAGCCCCTAAAAGAGAGAACAACCTTCTTCCTCACCTCAGCCCGGGGCCGGCTCCGGAGCGGGGGGCCTGGGAGGTCGGGCACCCCGAGCAGACCTCGCTCCCCTTGCAGGACTCGGTCTTCTCAGCTGGAAGAAAGGCACAGCCTGAGGACAGACTCCACGAGGCAGCCGCGAGCAGATCCCCGGAGCCTCACGCACAGAGGCCGGACCCCTCTATCAGCTGCGGGGGAGCCTCCCGTGTTACAGACAGGACGCGAGGCTCAGGAGGGTGCGGTGGCTGGCACCGAGACCCAGTCACTGAGAGCGAGTCTCAAGCCCTTTCCGGTGTGGCTGCAGGGCCCCGTTTTTTTCTCGACCGCAGGTGTCAGAGGGCGTGAGAAAATGTAGGTAAGGCCACAGAGAAGTGAAGTACCGTATTTTCTGGCATATAAGACGACCCCCAACTTTTCCAGTTAAAATATAGAGTTTGGAATATGCTCGCCCTATAGGACGACACCCGGCATGTAAGACGACCCCCGACTTTTGAGAAGATTTTCCTGGGTTAAAAAGGCGTTTATACGCCAGAAAATACGGTATTCCACTTTTCTCAGTGTTGTCGCTCAGAAAAAACCTACCAGCAAAAACCTCAAGCTCAGCCCTAGCTGGTGTGGCTCAGTGGAGAGAGCACTGGCCTGCGGACTGAAGGGTCCCGGGTTCTATTCCGGTCGAGGGCACATGCCTGGGTTGTGGGCTCGATCCCCAGTAGGAGGTGTGCAGGAGGCAGATGAGCAATGATTCTCTCCTCATCGATGTTCCTCTCTCTCTCTCTCTCTCTCTGAAATCAATAAAAATATTCAAACAACAGAAACCTCAAGCTCACGCCCTCGTGCCTGCCCGTCCTCTCAGTGGCCCTGACTCTGTGCCGGCCAGCTCCCCCAGCCAGGCGTCCACCTAACCAGGACGGACACAGCGCTCGCACGCTGATCCCAGCTGGCGGTCATCTCTGACCAAAGGGTCCCCCCCACCAAGGTCGGGGGAGAGAAACAAGCCTCCCCCAGCTGGAAGGAGACAGTCAGGAGCTTCCTCCTCAGCCTGGAGCCGAGCAGTCCCTCAGCTCCTGGAGAGCAGAGGGAGCCTCAGGTCTCCAGACACTCCGTCCCCCCTCCTCCCCCCTGGGGAGGGTGAAGTCAGCAAGAAGGACCTCTTGGTCAGTGGGCTCCATCCATCAACCATCTCCATCAGCATTTTCCTTTGTGAAAGGAAACAAGAATACAGCGGTACCTCGAGATACGAGTGCCCTAACATATGAGATTTTTGAGATACGAGCCGTCGAGCGAGCGATTTTTGCTTTGAAATACGAGCAACAGTTGAGATAGGAGTCATCGCGCGGATCGGCCGGCTGCACACGACCCACCAGTTTACCGCGACTCGAGCGTCTCATAGTTTCCCACGCCTCAAGGTGACAGAACGAATTAAACTCGTATCTCGAGGTACCACGGTATTACCCAAAGGGGCCTGGACCCGCGCCCCTGCTCCTGCCCTGGGACAGCCTTGGACCAGACGACAGGGACTCCCGACATGGCACAGGGCGCAGGGCATAGGGCACAGACCAGCCCTCCCTGTGCTGGAGGACAGCCAAGCAGAGGATGGGAAGAGCGCAGGGACCGGGGCCATCAGAGCCGAGAGCGCCTCCTTTCCCGGAGCGGCTGTGCCGGCCCAGCGCGGGCTCACCGTGCGGCCTCCTGTGCGGCCCTGGCTTCTCGGGGACCCGTCCTCAGACACACGGCCGCCAGCTCTCCTGCGCAGGGCAGGACGGAAACGTTCCAGTCCCGACAGGCCATCCCGGCCGTCACACCGCGCCACCCCTCTGCTGGCGCGGTCACAGGCGAGGCCTCCCCGAAGCAGCGTGGCTGGCGGACACTGAGCCTCCAGTCCACCATCTGGTTCACGTGTCCCCAAACAGCACCCTTTTCACGTCTCTGCATTTAACGTGCACACCCCGCAAGAGAGCCCCGTTTGGCCTGTGGTGAGGTCTGCGGACCCCGACTTCAGGTGCCTACTCGCCAACCTCAACCTCTCCTGTGCCTGGGCGGGATTCTCCCACCTGCAGACACAGCGGGTGGGGGCGGGACGGGGTACCCGCAAACACACAGCGGGCTGGGGGCGGGACGGGGTACCCGCAAACACAGCGGGCTGGGGGCAGGACCGGGTACCCGCAAACACAGCGGGCTGGGGGCAGGGCGGGGTACCCGCAAACACAGCGGGCTGGGG
>JAAGEH010000102.1:94009-138190 GCA_011751065.1 Lasiurus cinereus
GCCTACTGGCAGTGTGACCTTGGGCAGATCATTTCATCTCTCTGCACCTCAGTGGTCCCATCTGTAAAGTGGGAGTGTCTTCTACCTGGTGAGGTTTAAACACTAGGGATGCTTAGACTGGTCCCACACACGTTAAAGGATTCCCACCGCAGCAAGTATTAGTACGAGAGTCGGTATTATTACGCGACCGGACACTCTTGTGCCGCTGGAGTCCTTTGGCCTCAAAGAGGTTGGAAAGAGCTGAGTGTCGCAGTTCCCAGCATGGACCCTGGGGGAGAGGGGGTGCCCAGAAGGCAGGCCTCATTGGGGTCTGGTTGGTTTTGCTTGTGGCTGTATCCAAGCACCCAGTGCCTGGCCCGTGATAGGTCCTCGGGGAAATCCTCCTTGTATTAATGAACTTTTAACCACTTTTTTGTTGTTGTTGTTGTTCCAACAGGTTCTCGTCTTGGAGTAAAAGGAACAGCTCTGATCTCCTCAGTCCGCGCCCAGGACAGCCGGGGGAGTCAGGGCTGCTTTCTGGGGGGCTGTGGAATGTGCCCTCGGGGCTGGACAGCAGAGGAGGATGCTGCAGGCCAGTGGCTACAGCCTCGTGCTCTCCCTGCAGCTCCTGCTGCTGACCTATGACCTCTTCGTCAACTCCTTCTCGGAGCTGCTCCGCACGGCGCCCGTCATCCAGCTGGTGCTCTTCATGTGAGGCCGGTGGGTGGGAGGACGGCCGCCACAGCAGTGGGAGGGCCGGGACGGTCATGACTTAAAGGTTATTAATAGAAAAACACGAGGAAGAAAGTCTGAGGACCAGGGGGATGCCTCAGGTCCTGCTTCTCTGTCCTTCTGAGGAGGGTCCGGAGACAGGGGGACAGTTCCCATAGAAATGGGGGTCCGGCTGCTAACCTGTCACGTCCTGCGTCTGGGAGCAGAAATATCATGTTGCCAGGAAGAGGATTGTGAAACGGCAAGTTAAAGGGCAGCGGCCCTAATAAAATACATGAACCGCACACGACGAGAGCTGTTGGCATCTCCGGTCACAACGATATTCCGAGGCCACGAGGCGGCCCGGGAGAAAGTGCCGTCTGTCTTAGACGCGAGCCTCCATTCGGCGTGCCCTGGCCTGCCCTCGGCACGCCTGCTCTCATGGAGTTCATTGTGGGCACCCCTTTCACGTCCCTCGTGGTTCAGGGTTCCTGTTCAGGGTTCGGGTTCTGGAGGAGGCCGCACGCAAATGAAAAAAGACTAGAAAAATATTAATTTGGCAATATTGGGGGTCAGGCTGGAGCCTTCCTCTAAAAGTGGGAGGACTACCCTCTGCTCTGGCCTTGCTCTCCTCTTTACTGAGACTCTGGGACGCACCCATAGACTCTGGGCAGGAAATCCCAGTAACAAAAATACATAAGACAGACCGGTGGAGGCCGCTTCCGCTCACAGTGTCTCCACCAAACGGTGAGTGGTGAGAGCAGTTAAGGTTGTGGACCAGCCTTCCGGGCTTCCTGTCCACACCTTTCTGTTAGTGAGACCATGTTCGGTTCCGGCAGTTCCTTCCGGTGGAGAGGGAATAGATACACCTGCTGTAAAAGGGTCATTTCCCATAGGAGTGAGTGTCGTGCAGTGGACGTGCAGTGGCTGGGCGGGGAGGGAAGGGCCGCTTTAAATAACGGCGCTAAAGAAAGTCTTTCTGAAGGGCGACACCTGACTGAGACTTGATGGCCCTGTGGCAGCAGCCGTGCACAGATCCGGAGGCCTTTGCTGTCTGGCCCGCAGGACAGGCTGTGTGCCCTGCACGGAGGGAGGAACTAGCTCCCTGGCGCCCAGGAGGCTCAGGAGGGAGTATCAGAGCAGGCCGCCTTGTCTGTGGCTGCAGGGAGCTGCTAGGGCCAGTGGGTCTCAGCTTCATCTCATCTGGGTCCCAAAGTGCATGCTCCATGGGGGATTTGGGGGGGCTTCGGAGGACTGGGTCACAGGGAGAGGGGCCTGCGCCAGCTCCTGGTCCTCACCGCTGCCTCCTGTGGCTGTGCTGTGTTTGCCTGCAGCATCCAGGACATCGCCATCCTCTTCAACATCATCGTCATCTTCCTCATGTTCTTCAACACGTTCGTCTTCCAGGCCGGCCTGGTCAGTCTCCTGTTCCGCAAGTTCAAAGGCACCATCGTGCTGACCGCCGTGTACTTCGCCCTCAGCATCGCCCTGCACGTCTGGGTCATGGTAAGCGGGGAGCTGGGAGCCGAGGGTCTTCAGAGGGCCGGGAATAGCTCTCCTGGGTGCGGGCGGAGGGGGGTAGGCCTCATTCTCAGACATCGCCCGGAACCCTGGGTCAGGAGGGTGGAGTGAGTGCGGCCGGGGCAAAGTATGTGAGTCTCCTAAGGCGCTTGTGCCCAACCTTCCGTACTGAACACCAGCTTCTGGAACATTCCATTCACCTTCGCCCCAAACAGGTGGACTGGGGCTAACACGGGAAGCTGAATCTCTCTCATCTGTCTGGGTGGGTGCTGGTCCAGGGTGTTGACGGGTCCCCGTGTCCCATGGGAGAGAGCCAAGCAAGAGTGCTGCATGCCCTCTGTGCCTCGTGCCCTGCTGCCACCATCTCCCCCGAGCCACCTCCAGATTCCCCCCCTCCAACCTCCCCCACCCGCCCCATGCTGCAGTGGGCGCAGAGCAGACCAGCGTTCACGGCTTCAGATTTCTTCCACGTCACCGCCTTCCTCCCTTGGGTGTCTCAAGCGGTTCTCAGTGCGCGTCCTGAGGGAACGCATTACAACTTCAGGGCATCTGGTCACCTCTGTACCAAGGCCACCTTCTCGGAGGGAAGGAGCCAGCTGTGCGCAGGGCGCGGGTGCCTCTAAAGAAGAGGGTCCCTTCCCGGGTCCTGGAGCCCAAACAGGCCCCGGCTGCCGCCTGTGAAGCCCGAGATCTGATCAGCCGGCACCCCCCGAGCCCTCAGCGGAGTAGAAATGTTCCTTAGCCTGTGTTGCAAAGACGTTTTCAAAATCCAGCTGTTCCAGGAAGACAGGGCCCAAGGCGCCGAGCTAGTGTGTCCTGTGTCCTGGGCCAGGGCTACGAGTGGAGGTGATGACCCTCCCTCCGCTGAAAGGAGATTTGCTTTTCAGCAAAAGGCGCTGGAGGCCCCGTGAGGAGCAGCCGGGCTGGGAGGGGTCCCCCGTGGGGCGTCAGGGCCTCGCCGCCGTTAACGTTCCGCCTCCGTCTCCCCCAGAACCTACGCTGGAAAGACTCCAGCCGCTTTGTGTGGACCGATGGGCTGCAGGCGCTGTTCGTGTTCCAGAGGCTCGGTAAGGCGGAGCGCCCCCCACTCCCCTGGTCCCGGGGGGCTCGGGACAAGGGCCTGGCCCTGGCTGTGACCAGCCACCCCCAGAATGGGCTGCCCCCGCTGCCGCCGGGGTCCCGGGCCGTCATGAGGCCGGCCAGCCCTGGGGTTCCGTGCTCCCCGAAGCAAACCCTCAGGCGCGCTGCCCTCTGTCCCCCAGCGGCCGTGCTGTACTGCTACTTCTACAAGCGCACCGCCGTGCGCCTGGGCGACCCGCGCTTCTACCAGGACTCCGTGTGGCTGCGCAAGGAGTTCACCCAGGTCCCAAGGTGACTGGTCGCTGTGAGGGTGCTTCCACCCGCCGGGGCCACGTGTGCGGCGAGAGGGACGTCCCCGGGCCCGGGACGCGGCCTGCAGGCTCGGGCCCGGTGCATCCAGCAGCCGGGACGCCAGATCCTCCTCCTGCAAGTTCCAGTTCCCGCACAGCCTCCAGGACAGGCCCCGTCCCGCTGGCCCCGGCTCTGCCCCGCTCCGCCCCTGCTCACGGGCTCTCGGCTCTCTCCGCTCCACACCCTGAGGACCAGGCGGCCCCACGAGGGGTGTTTCCGTGCTGCTGACACGAGACGTTGTGCCCAAGGCCCTTTCTGTCCTGACGTTCTATAAATAGGAATAAACTGAAGTCTTTCCAGAAGTGCTGCGCCCGACGGGCTAGATCGTTCCCGGCCTGGTCGGAGGCCCAGGCCCAGCCTCGCCCCATGGGCAGATCGGGCACAGAGCGTTCACAGACAGTACAGTTCACCGCGTCCCATTACTCAGACAGTATTCTTACAGCCCCAACCAACGGGTGTGGCTCAGTGGATAGAGCGTCGGCCTGCGGACTGAAGGGTCCCAGGTTCGATTCCGGTCAAGGGCATGCACCTTGGTTGCGGGCACATCCCCAGTAGGGGGCGTGCAAGAGGCAGCTGTTCGATGTTTCTAACTCTCCCTCTCCCTTCCTCTCTGTAAAAAAATCAATAAAATATATTTTTAAAAAAGACATTTTTACAGAAATTCAAAGTGTAAGCTGATGCCCCAATCCAGCCCCACCCCTGGTGTTCCAGACTCCGTGCTTTATTCAGACTCCGCCCCCTGCCAGGTCCCCAAGCTGCCCTCGGCGGGGTAGAAATGCTCCTTAGCCTGCGTTGGCAAAGACGTTTTTAAAATCCGTGCCCGGCCTCTCCATTGTCTGTCGCCAGGACAATGTGCGAGGAGCCGCCCCCAGGTTCGGTGGCCCTGTGACCACACGCGGGCACGTGGCCCTCGGGTTGGGTTCGGGCGACCTGGCTGCGTCGGCATGGTTTCTGGGGGGCGTGCTCACGAGTCTGATCAGCTGCGGGTCAGCCAGGCAGCGCGATGGTCCTGGGACCGTGGCTCGTGGCCAACCCGGCCGCCTCCGCTGGGATGACTAGCTGTTCAGCAGGCTTCACATGACCCGTCCATGACTAGCGGGGCCTGCTCACGTGACAGGGAGCAGGAGGACAAGTCCCATGAGCAATTGCATATCACGCCCCCACTTGTCTGGCGTCTCTCGGACCCTTTGGTCAAAGCAGGTCATGTGGCTGCCGAGTCGGTGGGAAAGCCGGCACAAGCTTGCTGGCAAAGCGGGCGCTGCAGGAGGAGGGCCTTGGCTCAGGCCTGGCATCGCGCGGTGAGCTGGTGACTCCCAGGCGCGGGGCACGGGGCTGGCAGGCGCTCCTGGGAAGGACCAGGCGGGGGGCGGATGGTCAGATTTGGAGGCCCCCCCTCTGTTGCCGCTCCTGGACACGATGGCAGGCGAGCACCACCGCTGATCCGTGCAGGAGCGAGCACAGCTGCGCTCCGGTGACACCGCGTCGGGACACTCGGATCTGAAGCTCATGTTGGCCTGTGGCATGGCGTTTCCCAGCCACGTCAGAAGGTCGTCGTATTCTTGGCCTGCGGATGCCAAGCGAGCTGACCCCGGAGCAGCAGCACGAGGAGGGCGCGGAGCATCTCTTAAAGCTGCAGAACCAGGGAGGCGGCCGCGCTCTTCAGCAGGACGTGCGGACGCCTGCCCGGATGACGGGGCCAAAACTCAGGGCGCCACGGAGGCCGCCCCGGCCTTGGAGAAGGGCCTGAGCCAGACCCTCCGGGAGCTGCAGGCCTGGCTTCTAGCCGTGCAGACCCTCATGCCTGCGGCTTCCTGGAGAACCACTTCCTGGATGAGGAGGTGAAACTCATCAAGAAGAGGGGCGACCCCCTGACTCACATCCGCAGGCTGGCCGGCCTCCAGGCTGGGCTGGGGAGTATCTCTTTTTTAAAAAAAAAAAAATTTTTTTATTGATTTTTTACAGAGAGGAAGGGAGAGGGACAGAGATTTAGAAACATCAATGAGAGAGACATCGATCAGCCGCCTCCTGCACGCCCTCCACTGGGGATGTGCCCGCAACCAAGATACATGCCCTTGACCGGAATCGAACCTGGGACCCTTCAGTCCCCAGGCCAATGCTCTATCCACTGAGCCAAACCGGTTTTGGCTGGGGAGTATCTCTTCCAAAGGCTCCCCCTCAAGCACGACTAGGAGCCTGTGGAGCCCAGAAACCTTTCAGAGGCCCCCCCACCGCCTCCCCCCCCGGTGTCTCTGGCTTTTACCCGAGCCTCTTCCCGGAACGGCTAGCCATCCTTTTAACCACCTGGAGCCCTCTCCCATGCATTGGGCCAAATGAAGCAATAAAGCTTTTGGCAGCAAAAAACCCCACACATTTATTTTACAACCGTCAGCTTTACTCTAGGTCAGCATCCAGACGTGCAAGATGGCTGTCACTGCGGGGCACTCCTCCCCCTCCCCCCGGCCCTCCGGTGTGCACGTGGGGTCAGGGCCTGAGGCACCCCGGCCCCGCCAGGCTCTGCTCCCAGGACGAAGCCGCGAGGACCGTGCTTCCCAGGCCTCGCACTTCGTTCTAAAAACAAGGCCCGTCTGTTTCAGGGCAAACCGCCTCCCCTCCTGTGTGTGAAGCCTGAGTCCGTTTTCCAGGGAACAAAGGGGCGGCAGGGCCAGGCCGCTCTCCCTGCTCCTCTCGGCGCCCCGGCCCGGTCTGCGGTCCCAGCAGACACTGCGTAGAACGCAGTGGGTCACTGAGGGCATCGACTGCTTAGAAAACTGGTTTGAAGGCTCCCAGTGGCCTGGGTTTCCACAGCTCCCAGATGCCACAGGGGGACATGTGATTGTGACTGTGATTGTGATGGGCACCCCACCCCCACCCCCAATAAGCTGACACCGCAGTGGGCTCAGCACACACCCCGCCACCGGCCCAAACTCAAGGCACACGGTGGCGTCGCCTCTGTCTCCTAGCAACCCGCAGAAGAGCCCTCAGGACCCCTCCTGCCCGGACTCGCCCGGAAACAGACGGGTATTGTGCTTGCTGCCTTGCCCCTGGACGCAGAGTCAGGCCTGCCACACCGTACACACATCCACACATATGTACACGCACGGACATTCACCACTGCCCACACCTGCAGCAAGCCGGCGCTAACCGTGCCTGGCAGGGCTGTAAACGGGCAGCTTTCGCCCATCCCATAGCCAGGGGTCGGCCGTTCGCCGCTCTGCTGGCTCCGGAGTGTGCCGACCACGGTCATCGGCGGAGGACTCGCAGCCAGGGTGCCAGAGCAGCCGGGGCCTGTGCCGCGGGCCCACAGCTGAGGGCACAGGCAGGAACGAGGTCCACCACCCGCCTCACGCCCGCCCCGACGCCCGGCCCTGGAAGATGTGCGAGATGAGAGCCAGGAAGGACAGACAGGCCCCTGCCTCCCCCTCCCCCCACCGCACTCCTGTCCCTCCTGAGAGCCTGTGGGGGGAGGGCGGGCAGGCCCCCCGACTGCCGAGCACGGAGCACCGTGTGGGCACCGACGGCCGCGCTGGAACCTCGGGGACGGTCCCGGCAGGAGCCTGGCGGTGAAGCCCAGTGGCCGGCAGCGTGGAGGCACTGCCCGCTCCACCACAGCCATCCGACCCGGTCCTCTGCCAGGTCCCGGCGGGCGGCTGCACGGACAGACGGACGGACAGCAAGGGAGGCTCGTGCCGAGCGGTAACACGAAAGCGTCTGAAACGAGAGCAGAGCCAACAGGAGGCGAGGAGACACCGCACACCCGCCGCTGCCACCAGACGCGCTTCCTGCGGGGACAGGCCGGGCTGCCCACCTGCAGGGCATCCACAGCACCGGCTGCCCACCCCTCAGGCCGGCCCGCCTTGGCCAATCAGCCGGGCATCGGCTCACACCGATGCCACCCCCCCCCCCCTCCCCCTGCCTGCCTCTGACACCAGCACTGGCCGGACCTGGCGCAGCTCTGGGAGGCCCAGGGCTGTCCCCGCTCGGCGGAACCAGCGCCTCTCCGGCTCAAGACCTCTGAACCCGCCGAAACCGGTGTGGCTCAGCGGATAGAGCGTCGGCCTGCCGACTGAAAGGTCCCGGGTTCGATTCCGGTCAAGGGCATGCACCTTGGTGGCGGGCACATCCCCAGTGGGGGGGGTGCAGGAGGCGGCTGGTTGATGTCTCTCTCTCATCGATGTTTCTGACTCTCTGTCCCTCTCCCTTCCTCTCTGTGGAAGATCAATAAAATATATTAAAAATTAAAAAAATTAAAAAATAAAGACCTCTGCACCCACACAGGCCTCGACCTTCGCCTTGAGAGCGGCCACTGTCACACTCCGGAAGGGCCTGCCCTCAGGGCGGCCTCGGTCCTCAGCGCCCTCTCCACGAGCTGGTTTTACAGATCCTGAGGATCCCCCGTCTTCCCGAGCCCCTCCGCCCGCAGAGCAACACCCACTGCCACCGGCAGACACCGGGGGGCCTCAGGGACCCGCGCGAAGGCCCGGCGGGTGGGGGTTTAGCTGGTCCTGCTCATTCCGGGGGACAGTACCTCCTTTCCTGAACCACGGCCAGAAGCGCTCCGGGGACGGCGCCAGCACTCAGGCTGAACCCTGGGTGTCGGAACCGGGAACCGGGGGCCCAGGAGATGCTGGTCTCACCTGCTCCCTCGGGCCCCGGGCTCACACCGTGAGTTTCTCGTCCTCCTGGCTGGGTGGTCTCCGTGCCGGACGCCGGCGGTCTGACCATCGGCGGGGCTGCGGCCTCTCCGAGTCCTCGTTCCGCCTCCACGGGCCCAGCTGCCCGCACATCCTGGCCCGCGGGCGCCTGGGGCTCGCACTTCCCGCAGCGGCAGCTGAGGAGCCACAGGGGACAGACGGCCCTGCCCGCGGCTGCAGAGCACGAGGCAGGAGCTCATGTCACCTCCCCACACCGCGCGGCCACCGGGCCCGGAGCCGCACCCCAATGGCGGGCCCGCTGGTGATCTGGAGCGTGTCTGCCGCTCTGGGCGGTCAGGGCTCTGGGCCGGGTGATTTTCCCAAAGATCCACTTCCATCTTAATGGAGCCCATTGGCCTTTTGCCTCTAAGATAGCACATCTGTGAGACGTCTGGGTCACTGGTAACTTCCCTTTCTCTGGACCCCTGGGGGCACAACCAGCTGTGGTGGGTTCCAGGACAGAGACCACAGATTCCTTCATTGTCATGTTAATTGTCCCTGCACACACATAAGTGTGTGTCCATCATTTCACTTTTTACCCAATCCCAGGGGCTTCCCCGCTTTGCCTTCTCCCACCTCCTTTTTTAATTTTTTAATATATTTTTATTGATTTTTTACAGAGAGGAAGGGAGAGAGATAGAAAGTCAGAAACATCGATGAGAGAGAGACGTCGATCAGCCGCCTCCTGCACACCCCACAGTGGAGATGTGCCCATAAGCAGGGTACATGCCCCCCACCGGAATCGAACCTGGGACCTTTCAGTCCGCAGGTCGATGCTCTATCCACTGAGCCACACCAGTCTCGGCTCTCCTACCTCCTTAATCCATCCCCAGTGGATTCCCTGTCACCCACCTCCGTCCCGCCTTTGACGGCAGTGGATAAACACAGACGTAACCCTCCATTCTCCGGAGCGTCATCTCAACTCGCTGCGGTTCTGCTTCCCGGCGAACGTACGTCCACAGTTTGGCTCCGATAAACTCACACAAACTCTTTACAGGTTTCGATGTTTTGTTTTGTTTTTTTACATTAACAGATGTTTCTCCTCTCCTTCTCAAATCAATATATATGTTGTTGTTGTTTTTTTAAAAGAGCCACACTGTCCTAGCCAGTTTGCTCAGTGGATAGAGCCTCAGCCTGTGGAATGAAGGGTCCAGGGTTTGATTCTGGTCAAGGTCCATGCGGGGTTGCCAGCTCATCCCCAGTAGGAGGCGTGCAGGAGGCAGCTGATCCATGATTCTCTCTTCGTTGATGTTTCTATTTCTCCTTCTCCCTTCCTCTCTGAAATCAATAAAATATACATACAAAATAAAATAAAAATCAAACAGGGCCACCCCTACACATATCACAGTCAAACTATTGAAAGCTGAAGATGAAGAGCAATCTTTTTTATATTTTATTGATTTTTTACAGAGAGGAAGGGAGAGGGATAGAGAGTTAGAAACATCGATGAGAGAGACATCGATCAGCTGCCTCTTGCACACCCCCCATTGGGGATGTGCCCGCAACCAAGGTACATGCCCTTGACCGGAATCGAACCTGGGACCTTTCAGTCTGCAGACTGACACTCTATTCACTGAGCCAAACCGGTTTCGGCATGAAGAGCAATCTGGAAAGTGGCAAGAGAACCACCACCCGCCACAAACAGAGGTGATAAATTAACAAATTAGCCTCAAGCAGAGGCCTGCGAACAACCCTCCTGGCACAAGTGCGCCCAGGCCGGGGGTCAGGTGCGCCAACAGCAGAGTTCCATGTGCAGGACGAAGGGTGTGACCCCCACAGGGCGGGAGGCGATGGGAATGGACCCTCCGGGGAGAAGAGCCCAAGTGGGTGAGCTGGGGAGGGAGCTGGGCACGGCGCTGGGTGCACAGAGCCCAGGGGGCTTTGGGAAGCCAGGGCATCAGTAAACATGGCTGAGGGGCAGGTGCAGGAGGCTGGGGGGGCCCTGAGCTGCCTGCCAGCACGGCCTCAGCGGGCTGGAGAGCCTGCTCTAGGAGCAGCTGGAGCCGAGCGCCCCCTGGTGGCCGATGGTCCAGGCACTTGCAAGGCCAGTAGATCCTGGGGCGCGACCCATGTCCCTCCAGTGCCCCAGTGCCGGACAGGGGAGAAGTGCTGGGTCCATCATCGCAGCTGGGAACTGAAGGTCAGTGTGGAGCCAACGCAAAACATAGAAAAGAACCCGTGACCGGTGTGGCTCAGTGGATAGAGCGTCGGCCCGCGGACTGCAGGGTCCCGGGTTCGATTCTGGTCAAGGGCATGTACCTGGGTTGTGGGCACATCCCTAGTGGGGGGCGTGCAGGAGGCGGCTGATCAATGTCTCTCTCTCATCGATGTTTCTAACTCCCTTTCCCCTTGCCCTCCTCTCTCTAAAAAAATAAATAAAATATATTTTTTAAAAAAAGAGTCCGGCCAAGACCGGTTTGGCTCAGTGGATAGAGCGCCGGCCTGCGGACTGAAAGGTCACAGATTCGATTCCGGTCGAGGGCATGTACCTTGGTTGCAGGCACATCTCCAGTGTGGGGTGTGCAGGAGGCGGCTGATCGATGTCTCTCTCTCATCGATGTTTCTGACTTTCTATCCCTCTCCCTTCCTCTCTGTAAGAAATCAATAATAATAAAAAAAGAGTCCGTGGTTTCGCCTGCTCAGCTTCCGCGTGCACCGTCCCACACCCCTTTGGGCTTCCCTCCAAGTAGTTACACTCCTGCTTTGAAGACACGGCCGTCCTCCCCTTCCCTCCAACAGCGGCACCCTCCCCTTCCCCCCAATGGGGAGAACCTGCAAACTGCTCTCCAGGTAACAATGACGCCCACCCCTCCCAGCCAGCTAGCTGGTCACGCACGTCCTTAGAGTTAGTCTCGAGACTCAGTGACCTGGTTTGGCACGCCCCCTGCTTCCTTCCCCACCTGTGACCGCCCTGCCGGCCCAGGCAGCCTGAGGCCCCCCACCTTTCCCTCCCCCTCCCCGTGGGTGGGCAGGGCCGCACCTGGACACCCACCGTACTGGGGCGTCAGAACCCCGTTTGCAGACCACCTCTGGGAGACCCCTGGCTGCTCCTCTCAGTGGCCCCCCGCCAGCTCGCTATGGCTCCCATGCTGACCACGCGTGACCTCACGTGCTGACCACCTGTCACCCTCACGTGCTGGTCACCTGTCACCCTCACGTGCTGACCACCTGTCACCCTCACATGCTCTGCTTTGTGCTCCTTGAAAGGAGCCTCCAGTTCGGATGCAGGTCGGTGCCTTCTAATTACCTGGTGCATTCCACGCACAAACACCCCCCAAAAAAAGGCTGCTGCCCGCTAGACAAATGACCCCCAACTCGGCCCGCATGCAGAGCCCCGCATGCAGGCACCCCGCTCCCCACTTCCAGGCGGATGTGAGCAGCGGTTCTCCACCTTCCTCAGGCCGCGACCCTGGCACACAGCTCCTCCTGGGGTGGTGACCCCCCACCATGACATGTTGCTACTGTGATGCATCGCGATGTAAATATCTGCATTTCCCGAGGGTCTCAGGCGACCCCTGTGAGAGGGTCGTTCGGCCCCCAAAGGGGTCGCGACCCACAGGTGGAGAACCGCTGGATGCGAGGCGAGGGAACCGTGCGGGCCCATCCCGTGGTCACGTGGCCGCCACTGATCACTTCAGATACAGTATCGACTTTTAAATACACAGTATCGACTTCTTTTAAATAAACAGCATCTTTTAAATACACAGTATCGGCTTTTACATACACAGTATCGACTTTTAAATACACAGTATCGGCTTTTAAATACACAGTATCGGCTTTTAAATATACAGTATCGGCTTTTACATACACAGTATCGACTTTAAATGCACAGTATCGGCTCTTAAATGCACGTCGCTGACTTGAGAGCGGGCGGGAGCGCGGCGCGGAGGCAGGGACACGGGGAGGAGGGAGAGCACCGCCCCGCTGCCGCCTGCCCGGCCCGCCCTGGGGATGGAGCCCGCACCCCCGCCCGGGAGTCCCTCCGTCCCCGCCCGGCCCGCAGCGGGACGCCCCGCCCCTGAGCACCGCGGCCGCTTCCGCCTGTGACTGTCACCGGGGGGGCGGGGGGAACCCCGCGAGCGGCCCCTGCCCTCCCCCCCGCCCTCCCCCCCCCCCCCCCCTCCCCCGGGGGCTCAGAGACCTCCGGGCCCGCTCACCATAGAGAGCGCGGGCGGGCAGAGCGGCCGGAAGTTGGGGCCGCTCAGTCCCCACTTCCGGCGGCGCCTCGCTGCTCCGGGGCGGCGGCGGCGGCGGCGGCGGCGTACGCAGTTCCCATGGGAACCGAGGATGGCGGCGCGAGGTGAGGTTCCGGGGGGGTGTGCGTGGCTTCCCGGCCCCCCCGCCTCCGCGCCCTGCTCTGCCGGCGCCCTAACCCTCCGTCCTCGGGGGGAGGGTCCCTCGGTGCCCTGCGCCGGCTCGGGGGCGGGTCTGCGGCCCAGGGACCCCCAAGCGGCCAGAGCCGGACTCGGACGGTGTCGGGGGGCGATCTCGGAGGGGACGCGATCGCCACCCCGAAGCCGAAAGCGTGGAGTTTGGGAAAGAAGGGGAGGAAGGAAGCCCCTCCACCCCTCGGCATCCGCCACCTGGGGGGTCCCCGCCACCCGGGGGGGGGGGTCCCCGGCGCCCCTTTCCCGCTTGCCGCGCCCTCGTGCTTCCCCCGTTAGACACGCCCCGTTCCTCCGCCCGCTCACCCCTCTCCCCTCCCCTCGGCCCCCTCCGCAGGGAAGCGGCTGTCCTCCACGCCCCTGGAGATCCTCCTCTTTCTCCACGGCTGGTACTGTGCCGCCTACTTCCTGCTGGAGCTCCTCATCTTTCTGTACAAAGGTAAGGCCGTGGCCCCCAGGTAGCTCCCTGCCCCGCGGCGGCCCGCCCCTCTCTGCTCCTCTTCCCCGCAGCGTGGGGGGTGGCTTCCTTGAGAGAGAGAATTTCTTGTGTGTTTTTTGGGGGGGCCCCCGGGCCAAGTAGGTCAGTCGGTGAGAGCACCGCCCCCCAGACCCCCAGAGGTGGCCAGTTCCGTCGCGGTCAAGGGCACATAACAGCATCAACTAGCGGATACAGAAATAAGTGGGACGGCAGATGGATGTCTCTCAAGCCATCCGTCAATCAATCCGTCAAATACACTGGTACCTCGAGATACGAGTGCCCTAACATATGAGATTTTTGAGATACGAGCCGTCGAGCGAGCGATTTTTGCTTTGAAATACGAGCAACAGTTAAGATAGGGGTCATCGCGCGGATCGGCCGGCTGCACACGACCCACCCGTTCACCGCGACTCGAGCGTCTCCTAGTTTCCCACGCCTCGAGGTGACGGAACGCATTAAACTCGTATTTCGAGGCACCGCTGTATTTTGAAAGAATAGTTTCTGGAGTTTGGGGGCGTGGGCTGCTCCATTCTGACGCCCACCTCCCTCTGGGAAGTCCACTTTCAGGGAAAGCCCCTGGGTGACGCTCAGAGCCACTCGGCAGCCGGTGGACCCTGTCCATCTGGTCATGTTGGAGAGAGGAGTCCCCACAGGCTTTTGGAGTTGAGAGTAGAACTCCGTCATACCCCGGGCCGGTGTGGCGCAGTGGATAGAGCGTCGGCCTGTGGACTGTAGGGTCCTGGGCTCCATCCTGGTGAAGAGCACAGGCCCGGGTGGCAGGCTCAATCCCCAGTGTGGGCCCTGCAGGAGGCAGCCGATCCATGGTTCTCTCTCATCATGGCTGTTTCTCCCTCTCCCTGCCTCTCTGAAATCCATAAAACGTAAACAGTGGTACCTCGAGATACGAGTGCCCTAACGTACGAGATTTTTGAGAGACGAGCCGTCGAGCGAGCGATTTTTGCTTTGAAAGACGAGCAACAGTTGAGATAGGAGTCATCGTGCGGATCGGCCGGCTGCACACGACCCACCCGTTTACCATGACTTGCGCGTCTCATAGTTTCCCACGCCTCGAGGTGACGGAACGCATTAAACTCGTATCTCGAGGTACCCCTGTATTTAAATACCCTGTATTTAAAACAACAACTCCATCGGCAGCAGCCTGCCCCTAACAGACCCGTCGCACTGGGAGCCGATCCCGCGCCAGGTTAACAGCTGCTGCCCATGTCCCCCTGCCCGGCTCCTGGAGAGCAGAGCGGACTCTGTCCGCTTCACCCCCGCGTGCGGGGCTGCGGGCTGCGTGTGGCCAACGCCGGCCTCTGTTGGCAGGTCTGCTGCTGCCCTACCCCACCGCCAACCTCGTGCTGGACGTGGCGATGCTGCTGCTCTCCCTCGGCATTGAGGCGATGCGGCTGTTTTTCGGTGAGTGCCGTGCCTGTTCCCTGGGCCTGGGCCGGCGGTCGGCAAAGTCCTCACTCCGCAGAGCCAAAGACCAACAGCACCACGATGGACATTTCTCTGGAAAGCCACATTTTTAAACTTAAACTTCTTCTAGCGCCGCTTGTTCAAAATAGACTCGCCCAGGCCCTGGTATTTTGTGGAAGAGCCACACTCCAAGGGCCAAAGGGCCGCCTGTGGCTCGCGAGCCGCAGTTTGCCGACCATGGGCCTCGGCGATGCGCCGTAACCTGACCAACAGGGAAAGCACGTAACTGGGGCTCACATAAGATTGGATCTGGCGGATCGCGTTCCTCCCTTTCTGAAGTTCCAAGCTGCTGTATGTTTTGGGTCAAGATGGACCTGCCTGTCGCTCTGTAGGGCTGGACGTGGGCAGTCACAGGAGAGATTGGAGAATCCCTTCCCAGCTGCCTACCTGCCATAAAAGGGCCGGGTTCCTCTCGCTGGTGCCAGGGAGATAGATCGGGCTGTCATGCCGTGTCCAGGGCAGAATGTGGGGGTGCGGATCAGCACTCAGTTCCCCTCCGCTTCTCCGAACAAGACTTTCCCTCGGACAAGCTTTCTATCCCCGGAAATACAGAGCACATCTTTCACGAGTTAGACTATCTCCTCTCTGAAAGCAGTGTTAAAACTCAAAACAAAGTAAAAATGCTTGCAATGCATATCACAAAGGATAATGGCGCGGGCTCACATTAAATCAGGCAGGAGACACAATCTGATTTTTAAATGGTTTAGAGAGGGAGAGAGGGAGGGAGGGAGAGAGAGAGAGAGAGTGTTTGGTTGCCTCCGGCACGCGCCCCAACGACCAGAACTGAACCTGCCACTGTCGGTGCATGGACGGCGCTCTGACCAGCTGAGCCGCACCTGCCAGGGCCCCGGCAGCGCATTTGGACGTTGAAAAAGGGAACCAATGGGCAGTTGGCGGGAAATTACAGAACCAGTAATCACGACAAACACCTCCCTCACTGGTCAGTATATCTTAAAGCAGAACATTTTCACCCAGGGGCTGAGCAAGGTTCCCCACCGCGTGAGAACAGGCATGCGAACGGGGTCCAGCACCCCACGCTCATGGGCACCTGTACCCCGACTCTCGGGGTACAAATCAGTATGTCCTTCCTGCTGATAATGTTACTGGTAAAATTTATACCCGTAGACCTAACAGTTTCACCTCTAACACAGGCTGAAAACACACTTCCCAGATGTGCAGACGATCTGTCAGAATGTGTGTGGCCACAGGGTGTGTGACATCAAAGCTAGAGACACCCTAAGCATCTGTCCACGCAGGGTCAGTCAGTAACTACAGAATCCCTCCAAGGAAGCCATTCAGAGCCGTTCAAAAAGGATAAGGCAGCTGTGTGGACAGATGTCTGACTTGTACTAAATGGGGAAAGTAAGTTGCAAATCAATATTAGGGAACGATTCGTTTTTCTCAGATTAACGTGAAAACAGACACATACGAAAGTCTGAAACAGCACAGCTACGAATAGCTCCAGGAGTGAGCATGGTCCTTCTATTTTTTCCAGAGTTATTTTCTATATATTAGTCGAAAAGTTTCCATAATTTTCAAATATGTTTTTATAATTAAAATAAATTCCCCCCCAATGAAGATCCAGAGCCCTGTGAATGGGAGCCAGACTGGAGGCAGGCCCTTTGGGGTAATGACTTCCAATCCCAAACCCCTCCACGCCTCTGCCTGTTACCCCGTGTAGAAAGCTGCCCGTCCCCCGCCCCCCACCTTTCCTCCGAGCGCGGGGAAGCGCCCGTGGAGGTGACTCCTGGCTGTGTGACAGGTACCAAGGGAAACCTCTGCCAGCGGAAGATGCCACTTGCCATCAGCGTGGCCTTGACCTTCCCCTCCGCCGTGATGGCCTCGTACTACCTGCTGCTGCAGACCTACGTGCTGCGCCTGGAAGCCATCCTGAACGGCATCCTGCTGCTCTTCTGCGGCGCCGAGCTGCTGCTGGCGGCGCTCGCGCTGGCCGCCTTCTCCAGGTCTGCGCTGGGGCTCCCTGCCGTCCCGGGGGGACTCAGTTCTGCAGCTCGGGGCTCTGGTAGCTTCTAAGGGGGCGAAGAGTGTCTTTGGGACCGCCCTTCCCTTTTAGGGTACGCGTTGCCCCTTAGGAAGATGATTCCTTGTTCTCCGGGGCCGCAGGCTTGGGAGCTGGAACAGTTCAGGCCGCTGCCCTTGTCCACTGGTCTAACATGTGTGTGTGTGTCTTTCTTTTTGTCACCAGTGTGGACAGGATTTGAGGTCCGGAAATCCCAGCCCCCCGCGGTTGTGATGCTCCCGCTCTGGCACCTGAGCCACACCAGCAAGATGGCGGGCCACGTGGTCCAGGGGGAGTTGCCGCTTTTCCTCGGCTCAGATGTCTGGGCAGCAAAGCGAGCATCGGGCATCGGGCACCGGGCACCCTCTGACCAGGACCCTCAGCCTCAGAGACGCTCCTCCTCCAGCGCAGGGCGGGCACGCGCCCCCTCCTGGCCCCGCTCAGCACCGGCTCCCGACGGCTCCAGCCTCTCTGATCGCGGGGCCAGGACGTCTCGTGGACCAGGAGGCTCCTGGGCTCCCACAGGACCCGAGTCCTCCGCCCATGGCCGCGCCCGCCCGCCCCGCACCAGCCCCGAGCTCCCAGGGACACAGCCTCGTCCTGCGGAGGCCGAGCGCCGGCCTTTTGTAGTAGCTCATGGCGTTATTTTTCTATTCCCATCATGAAGCAAAATTATTTTATAATAAACGTGTATTTTCTGCCGTGCGGCCTTTTCCTTGTGGGACCCGGAAATTCAGCCACTGGGGGAGAGGGCGGGCTCCCCCCGCGGCTGCTCCCAGGCTGAGCCTCGACGCAGAGCGGACCCAAAGGCGCTGCCGGCTTCTGTCTCCTTCAGGCCCGTCACCCTGCAAAGCCCGCTCACCCCTCAGCCCGCACCCCCGCCCGAGCCAGCGCCTGCCTCATCCCCGCACAGGTCAGCTCCCTTGCAGGCGAGGCAGGAGCAACTGCCAATGTTTTTGGTCACTTATTTCCAAGCTTCAAATGAACATGAGAGGAACACGTACTTGAATCATCGCTAAAACGTCCCCGTCTACTGGTGGTGCCATCTTGTCTTTTGGCCCCAAGAGCCGCCAAGAGCCCAGTGTCAGAAAGTCCACTGCTTAAGTCAAGGCCCTTTGAGAGCCGAACCCTAGAATAAAGAGCTGCACTTCTTCAAAGTGACCGGCCGATACGCACCCCATGGTGGCCCCTCTGTTACCTCCTGTGATCCGGCCTCCTCATCCCATGAGGTCCCCACTGTCAGGCCCATGGACACTGTCTTGTTTCCCATCCCTCTGGGCCCTGTCCCCCCACTGCTCTGGGGCCGTCCAGAAACCACAGTGAACCCGGAACAGCATCAAAAATCCAGTAGGGAAAAAAAGGAAAAAAAAAAATCCAGTAGGGACATTGCTGACATATTTTTTTAATATATTTTATTGATTTTTCACAGAGAGGAGGGGAGAGGGATAGAGAGCTAGAAACACTGATGAGAGAGAAACATCGATTAGCTGCCTCTTGCACGCCCCCTACTGGGGATGTGCCTGCAACCAAGGTACATGCCCTTGACTGGAATCGAACCTGGGACCTTTCAGTCCGCAGGCCGACACTCTTATCCACTGAGCCACACCGGTTTCAGCTTGCCGGTATTTCAATCACAACAGCACTGACGTCCTGATTTTCCGCTGCTGCCTCTGGCCTGCTTGGAGGAAACGGCTGGCTTTGGACGGGAGAGCAGCCTGCTCCCAGCAGCTCGGCCGAAAGGGTGAAGACGCAGTGGGCGTAGAGGCGGCTTAGCATCCAAAGGGATCTGAGAGCAACCGCAACCTCATCCGCCACTGGCAGGCGCAGGTGAGGAAGCAACGCAGCGAGCACCGTGCAGCTGGTTGCTGACAGCTGGAAGCGAGGATCCTTGGCCCGAGTCTGTGTGCATTAGTGACTCGTCACTGGGCGGGCACCACTGAGGGTGGGCACGCTGGTTGAAAAGGACGCGACCGGAACAAGCCCCTCACTCACCACGTGGCTCCCGCGGGTGGCTCCATACATGCTCCTTCTTGTTGGAGCCGCCGGTGTGGACAGTCACAGCAGAGGAGCATCAGACGACAGACCGGGCAGCTGAGGACCGGGCACTGAACTGGTCAGGCTGCCCTGGCTGGGTGCCATGGCCCCGGCACTCCGAGACCGGCAAGGCTGGGAGGCCTGCTGGGACATTCAAACGTGTCCCAACTGTCACGTGATGACCGCGGGGCCGTCTCTGGGGGCCGAGGTCCGGCCGCCTCCAGGAAGCACCGAGGACGCAGCTTCAGCTTCCCGGCTCCACGGCAGCCGCTGCGGGAACTCATGTCCGTCCGGGCCCCGGCAGGTTGTGGAGTCCACACAGCGACCCGAGGCCGAGGGAAATCAAGTCAGGAATGAAGTCGGGTGTTCACACGTGTCCCAAGGTCGCGAGGTTCAACAGGAGGAGCTGGGACTTGAACCGAGAGGCATCCCAAAGGTTAGCCCTTTTCAAACTCCTCACCTGAGGGTCTTTTTCCGTTGGTTTTGAGAGAGTGAGAGGGAAAGACAGAAACACCGATGAGAGAAACACATGGATTGGTTGCCTCCTGCACACGCTCCGACCAGGGCCTGGGCTGGGAAGGAGCCTGCAACCAAGGTACATGCCCTTGACCGGAATCGAACCTGGGACCCGCAGGCTGACGCTCTGTCCACTGGAGCCAAACCAGCTAGGGCTCAGTACCGTTTTAAGAAAACCCTCCCCAGAGATGTTTTACTGTTTGAGAGAGAGGAGGAGAGGAACATCGAGGTGATAAACAGTTTTCTCTCCGTGTCCTGGCTGGGAGTGGACCAGCCTCTTTGGTGGACAGGATGAGGCTCCCCCCGATTCAGCCAGCCAGGGCCAGGCCAGGCCCTCTGTGCCCACAGCACTTCCTGGAGGACCGGAGAGCTCAGTGTCCACACCAGCAGCATCACCTGGCGTTCAGTCCCTGGGGCCTGGAGAGAGGCTTCTAGACTGGACCGCGCAGCGAGGAGGCTTTTTCTAGCAAGCACGGCAAGCGGGTGCAGGTTGGAACTGAGCACCCCAACTCTTCTTCCCAAGTTTCAGACCCGCTAGCAAACTTCCTTTTTGCCTAAAGATGACTTGTCCTGCGGTGGCTCAGTGGCTGAGCGTCTTCCAATGAACAGGTCACGGTTTGATATCTGGTCAGGGCACATGCCTGGGTTGCAGGCTCAATCCCATGTGGGACATGCATCATTGATGTCCTCTCTCCCTTCCTCTCTAAAATCAATAGAAATATATTTTTAAAAACATCTCTAAAAACATTATTTTTACGGATTTTGTCTTTACTGATCCTAACGCACATTTATCAGCTGGTTTTGCTTCATCTTGGTCATACAACGCTCCCGTTCACCTGGCTTTTACAGAAGCCAAAGTTTTCTGTGACCCTAAGATCCCTTCTGCTTCCTAACCTGTAGCCCAGTTCAGCTCTCGATCCGTGTCCGTCCACACCGCTCTCTGTCCTTAAAGCACCCCGCGGGCGGCAGGTCAGCTCTGGCTTTCACCTCCACTGGCCACAGCCAGACCTGGGTGGAAGGAGGCGCGGCCACCGGACTTCACTCCTGGGCCACGTCCCCTCCTGAACTTGACACCGGGACGGCGGTCCCAGGGAGGACATGCACTCTGGGAGTCCATCTTCAGTCTTGGTGAAGCAGGACCCGGCTTCTTTAACAGCTTTTTCCGTGGCCGAGGAGGAAGGTCTGCACTAGCGGCCTCCGAGGTGTCCACAGGCAGCTCCCGCCTGCAGCGACCAGCGAGCGGCTCCACTACCATCGCAGCCTCTGGCCAGCCCGCGCCCCTGCCCGACACCTCAACAAATCTATTCAATGCGGAATCCGTGAAATAGCTCACACCCCATTTATTATTTAAAAATACTTTGTTACAAAAGGAAAAAAATACAATGCAGTATAAAAGATTGACAGCGTCATCAAGTTTATTACACAATTTCAACCTGTCAGAAAGACAAACAAATCACCGACAACAGGGGACGGGGCCTGGGCCTTTCGGAGGGCGGGGTTTCTTCCTTCTATCAGGAAACGAACTAAAAATGGTGTCACTGAATAAAAACGAACAGAAACGGGAGGAGCTCCCGGTAAACGGCTTGCCTGCGCTCCAGGTCCTTTCCTCCCGCCACCTCGCGGGTCCTCTACGCGGTGACACCCGGAGCCGCCCGCGAGGGTGCCCCAGGACTCAGCACGTGCCAGCGGGCAGGCTGCAGTTCGGAGGTGGGGCTGGGGCTGGGACTTGGGACAGGAAAGAAGGGGCTACAAACCTGTCGCCTGTCCCAAGGGCAAGTGCCTCGCCAGCCCCGGGGCCGCCCTGGGGGCTGGGCCAGACCGTGCAGGGAGGAGGGTGCAGTCCACTCAGTCTCTCCCTGAGCACAGGGTCTCGATGACCCTACCCTCACACGCCGCGTCTCACCTGGTAGATGCCACGTCCCTCTGATGCGCCAACAGCGCCCACCGCCCCCGGGCACTGCAGGCCCCGCGGCCTCCTCCCTCGGCAACAAGAACATCGCAATCTCATGTTCCGGGAAAAGCCATCCAGAGGCCGATTCCACGCCGCGTGGAAACGGCCGGGCGCTGGTCCTTAGAACGGGAGCTCGTTCAAGGCAGCCCCCCGGCCCTGCTCCTCGAGGCAGGAGGCAGGGAGCACCTCCGGGCAGAGCCCCGGAGGCAGGAGTCAATGGTCTAAAGGTGGAGACCCGCCTGTGGCTGTCCCTGGCAGCTGGTGTCCGGTTACCCCGAGAGAGGCGAACCGGTACCTGGGGAGGCGAGCCCCCGCTTACATCAAACCCGCAGACAGACAGACAGGCCTGGGGGCAAGCCGTGCGCTGCCCCGTGCCCCATCCCGGCCCCGCACCAGGGCTGTCGCTACTGAGGCCGCCGTCCCCACCCCCCACGGCAACGCCTCCTCTAAAACAAGGAAGCAGCCCTGGGGGAGGGGAGCCCGGGAAACGGGACGCCGGGGGAGCGGTTACCGCAGAGGCCACCGCGCCCGAAGCGGCGGGCACTGGCTCCCAGGGCTGCCCGCGCCCAGCACCCCGGGCCTGCTCTGCCAGGAGGGCAGGTCCCCGGGGAGCTGGGCAGCGGGAGGGGGAGGCCGGGCATCAAACCGTCAAAACGTAAGAAGGAAAAGAAGAGCAAGAGAAGCTTCCATCAGTTTGTCTCGTGGTCCCTCCTCGGAGGGCTGGCAGGGAGGGGTAACCGCGGTGTTAGCAAGGGGTCTGGCCCTCCTGGCCCTCACACCTAGTGCGGAGGGCAGGCTGGCACGTCCTGGCACCCAGTCGCTCTCCGAGACCCCCCTCGCAGGGTTCCTTTCTTTGAGAAGGAAGTCTTCCCTCAACCTCACTACCAACTGCTCCTGGAGCATCGGAAACTCCCGTTTCCTGAACAAAGCACCATTCTCTGCGGAGACCGGGGCTGGACCTGCTTCTCCCGCCTGCCTCCCCCACCACGGTTTGTAGGTTCCCCCCCGCAAACAGGGGTGTGGGACAGGGAGGCCGGCGTCTTCATCCTGGCGGGCAGAGGGCATTCCCTGGGTGCTGGAGGGGAGGGGCGGGGGGGAAGGGAGGGGTGGAGCGGCCTCCGTCCTTTAGTCCTGATGGAGGTGAGGAGATGCAAGTCCATTAAAAAACATCTGCTTCCGCCCGACTCCTGCAAGAGAACATCGAGGGGAACACACGTCAGTGACCTTCAGACTGGCGGGGCGTGGACGGCTGAGCAGGGCAGATCCTGAGCCCCGGAGAGCAGCGGGGTGCAGACAGAGACTGCAGGCCCGAAGAGCGAGAGAAAGGAAGGCCCGTCCGGGCGTCTGGCACTGTGGACCGGGAGGGACTGGTTGAGGAGAAGCTACGGACAGAGAGAAAAAGGAGTGACATCTTACTCTAAGGTGGGGGTGTGTGTGTGTGGGGGCACAGACAATGAAATGAAGTCTCAAAAAAGATCTGAGCTGGAAACATGGAAACTACGTTTCAAGCACAGTCCTTACAAGGGAACATGAGTTTGCGTGGTTTCAGGAAACCTATTCTTCCTTACCTGAGGGGAGGGGGGATCTGGAAAGGGGAGGTGCAGCGTGAGGACATACACGTGTGCTTAACCAAAGCCTCTGAACCTCCAAACACCACGAGGCCCCGGCAGGGAGCATGTACATGTACTTACACAGGAAACACACACGCAAACTCAAACTTTTCTTCTCTGCAAGCAGCCCTGGTGCCAACAGCGTTCTGTGAGTGTGTGCGAGCATACCCGCAGCCAGAGGTGCTGCAAGTTGTGTAAAACTCAGGAAATGTTTAGTCTTTTCCCAGGTGACCGCTGCGGGGGAGGGGCCCAGCACAGCGCACCCAGGGCAGGGGCCTGGCCAGGCGCAGAAGTCGAAGAACACCCCGCGGTCGCCACCCGGAAACTAAGCGCAGTGACGAGCTTCTGCCGCACAGAAAGGCTGTTTAGCCACCTGTCACCCCTCCACCGAACTGAGGCCCCCCCTCCGCTCAGCCTTGTCCTCATGGCACAATGCGAATCTGCAGAGGAGCTTGGTGAAGTGACCGTCCTATGCAATAAAAGGCTAATGTGCAAACTGACCGAACGGCGGAACAACCGGTCGCTATGACACGCAATGGCCACCAGGGAGCAGAAGCTCAACGCAGGGGGGGCGCCGCTCAGCCGAAGCGGGCCCACGGTGGGCGAGTTCAGCGGTGGTGGCTGGAGCCTCTCCAGCCTCGGCGGCTGTGCGAAGGCTGTCCCGTGGGCAGTGGGCCTACGCCATCAGCTGGGCATCCCTGAGGGCCCGGACTGCGAGAGGGTGCAGGCCAGGCGGAGGGACGACCCCCCACAAGTACATGAACTTCATGCACCGGGCCTCTCGTGGAGAAAATGAAACAACAGCTAAACGAAAAAGGGGGGATTCGCCAGGCTTAGGATTTCACTAATACACAGCGGCTCAGCCGTTCTGTGTGCGCTTCCGTGAGCCAGAGGAGCTACACAGAACACAGACCCGCAGGCTGTGAGAGCCTTCTACTCTGAACCCGCCGTGTCGGCCTCAGAAGCAGGGGTGGCCTCTCTCTGCTTCTCTAAACACCTCTGCGGGCAGCTTTTACCCTTTTCTGTAGGGAAACGGAAGCCTCACTGCGTTCTCAATGCGCTCCATGGGGGCTTCTGATGTTTGCACTGGACCAAAGTGAACAGAAAGCTCTGTTTTCACTGGCCCAGAGGACAGCGATGAGGCGAGAATGACTACCATCAGCCAGGAGAAGGTTCTACAATAAGGAGGCAAGAGCTACAAAATGTAAAAACCACTGACTGAAAAATACCCTCAAATTCCAAAGTGCACGCGCGCACACACACACACACACACACACACGAGAGAAATGTGATTTGGGAACCATCCCTACAGAACAAGGCACAGAGACACGAGTGCATCCACTGAAGTGAACCGCAGCAGCCCATCTTAAAAGAAAACGGCTCCATTCTGGGGACAGTTCGAACGCAGGCGCAGCCAGTCCTGCACGGGGCAGGGGACGGCAGGCCCAGGGTGGGCCTGTCTGAGGGAGAAGGTTGCTCATCTACTGCCGATGCTCCAGGTGACACGCTTCTGTCTCAGAGACCACCTGTTTGCACAATGTAAATACTATTCTTTTCTTAAATAGAAATAGTAGCTACCGTTATTAAATGGGCACTTTTTAAAAATATTGACTTCAGAGAGGGGAAAGAGGAATAGAAACTTCAATGATGAGAATCATTGATTGGCTGTCCCCTGTGTGACCCCCTCTGGGGATCTGAATCCACAATCTGAAAATGTAGCCCCACCAGGAACCGAATAACCTCCTGGTTCAAGGGTCAATGCTCAACCCCTGAGTCACCCTGGCCGAGCGATACTATTTTCTAATGGAATCCATGTGCAGAGGGTTTGCAAAGTTCTGGATAAATGAGGCCCGTGCACCATCTCCCCAACAGGAAATCTCTAGTCACACGCTGGTGACTGCAGACGGAACCGAGTCATTAGGATGAGAACGTGGGAAGCTGACACGGGGAGGGTGTCTGTCGGTTCTCTTGGATTAAACTGTTGTTTGAATGGAGTAACCAACATGAGAGACATTGGGGGTTGGCGATCCTCCTCAGAGTCCCCTTTCCTCATCGCATCAAACAGGCCTGCACCAGCCACATGACCGTTTTCTGGGACCCAGTGGGTCACAGGATTTTCCAATTATCCCAATGGAATCATCCGCGTACTGCGGACAAACAGACCTATTTACAGGTGGAAGAAATAAAGCGAAATGACAGTTCAAGTCTCAGGTTCAGCCCTGGCCGGTGTGGCTCAGTGGATAGAGCATCAGCCTGCGGACTGAAGGGTCCCAGGTTTGATTCTGGTCAAGGCACATGCGTGGTTGCAGGCTCGATCCTCAGTGTGGGGCGTGCAGGAGGCAGCTGATCAAGGATTCTCTCTCATCACTGATGTTTCTCTCTCTCCCTCCCTCTCCCTTCCTCTGTGAATCAGTAAAAACATTTTAAAACGTTAGCCTGCTCCACGTGGTCATGCATTAACTCCCCGAGGCCGTGGCGGGGCCAAACCACGTGACTTCGCAGGCTGTGTGCTCTGCAGGCGGGCGGCCCCACCCGCCTCTAGACCAAGCGTGTCAAACTCGCAGCGACCTCAGGAATGGACACAGCTGAAGCCCCGGGTCCGGCCAAGCCTCACTCCATGTGTCAATGACCCGAGGTCATGTGGTCCCCCACCCCACGCCCCTGCTTTTGTTTTGTTTAAAAAAAGAAAAAGTATTTGCTGTCAACATGTCTTTCCCTGAACAAATTCAGCTTCCAGTGAAGTATCCTCCACAGTCTCCAAAGCTACTAAACCTTCTTCCAGCTCAGCTTCCTTCTCTTTGAAAAAGCACCTTGATTTTCAACATCTTTTTAGTAGACATGGATTTTTAAAATCATTAATGCTGCACCTTGTGAACAAAGAAGCATTCTGCATTGGTCACTTCCCCAATTATGCCGGCAGTGCTGGGAACAGGGCTATCATCCCTCAGAGCGGACCCTGTACGGGTATGTGGATACTCAGCCATCTAAGGAGACAGCTGTTTCCTTGCCTTCGTTCAAAAAGTGGGGAACCGGAACAGAAAGCAATGCGGCGGCGGAGGGGTGCTCTGAGCCACTCGGCCGCCGAGAAACAAACAAAAAAATCTCACTCTCCGGCCTCAGGGAGACTCCACAAGCGGAAGTCTGCCCCCTGGAGTTCAGTGACTAATCCAAAGTCCGCCCTTTTCCGTGATTTGCTCTAAAAAAGGGCCCTGCCCAGTGTCCGAGCATCACCCCCACAGGCCACACTGCGGGCTAGAGTCCTGGTCAGGGCGCACGTAAGAATCATCAGTGGCCGAAGCCGCTTTGGCTCAGTGGATAGAGCGTCGGCCTGCGGACTGAAAGGTCCCAGGTTCGATTCCGGTCGGGGGCATGTATCTTGGTTGCAGGCACATCCCCAGTGGGGGGTGTACAGGAGGCAGCTGATCGATGTTTCTCTCTCATCGATGTTTCTAACCTTCTATCCCTCTCCCTTCTCTGTAACAAATCAATAAGATATATTAAAAAAAAAATCATCAGTGAATGCATAAGTGGAACAACGAATGATGCTTCCCTCTCCCCCTTCCTCTCGCTCAAATCAGTAAATACAAAAACAAAACACAGAGAGAGAAACCTCGGTCAGTCATTTTCTCCGCAAAGACCGCCCGCCAGTCGGGAGGGGCTGCGTCCCACCTTGCTCAGTGGTGCCGGTCCCGCTCTCTGTCCCGGTGTCTCTCGTGCTCTCGGTTCCTCTCTTGGAAATAATCGTCATGCCGGTCCTCATTGTGCAGCAGGTCCCGGTGCCTCCTGCTGCTCTCCCGGGACCGGCTAGGGGACCTCTCCCGGGACCGATGCCTTTTCCTGTCAGAGAGACCCGTGAGCCTCGCCACAGGGCCTACCACGTGCCCACCCCCCCGCCCCCCGCGCCGTGTCCTGAGCTGCTGGCTTCATCTGCACTGTCCTCCCCTGCTTGCATGGACCACGGTCTGCGGGGCTGGTCCTCTGAGGCCGGCCTTGTTTTGGGAAATGCTGACAGTTAAATGTGCTGAATCTCACTAAAGTACCAGGCACAGTGCTAAGAGCTGTACGTGCACCGTCTCACCGGATCTTTCAAGTCTGGAAGATTCGTACTATTTTGCCCCCCTTTATGAGAAAAATGAGACTTGGAAAGCTGAGTACTTCCATTCTCAAGGTCACACAGGGAGTCGGGAACAGAACTGGGATTCAAATCCAAGCATGGTGGCTCCGAAGCCATGTTCTTGGACTGAGGTCGGCAAACTGTGGCTCGCGAGCCACATGGGGCTCTTTGCCCCCTTGAGTGTGGCTCTTCCACAAAATCCCACGGCCTGGGCGAGTCTATGTTGAAGAAGTGGCGTTAGGAGAAGTTTAAGTTTAAAACATGTGGCTCTCCAAAGAAATCTCGATCGTTGTCCTGTGGACATTTGGCTCTGTGGGCTGATGAGCTTGCCGACCACTGTTCTTGGCTATCCCAGTCCACCTTTCCCCGAAATAAAGCCACTGCCTCCCCTCGCATGCCACCATTTACTACTGTGAACGTGGGGTTAATCTCCCCTTGGGGATCTGAGGCTTGGTCTGCTGTCAGCCAGGTCCTTGCCGGCTCCCCTGGCTCCTTCCCGCCCCCCCAATCCCCGGAAGGGTGGTGCGCAGGCCGGCCGGCCCCGGAAGCCGCCATCAACTCACCTGGACGAGCTCCCGCTGGCACCCACGCTGTACGACTTGGCTTCAATGCCATGAAGACAGTCCTTGAGAGAGGAGATGAGGACACGGCAGCGCTCATCGTTGGCGACCCGGGACTGTTTGATGACAGCAATGGCCGTGAGCAGCGTCTCGATCGCGTCGCTGTAATCCCCTGACGGGACGGACGGGAAAGGCCAGGGTGAGCAGAGGCAGCAACCAACGGGACCAAAAAGCACTCAGGAGGCCACACCCCGAGGGAAGCAGCGGCCCGCAGGACCCGTGAGGAAGAGGCCCAGGTGGCAGGTGTAAACTAGCCGGTCCCCCCATCCCAACGGCCTGCCATAAATGTCCTCAGATACGTCAGCGGATGTGCAAACGGACGCGTCACTGTCTGAGGCTGTTTGACAACACCCAGTGAAATAAACAATGCACATACCTGACCCAGGAATTCTAAAAATGTCTACCTCTATCCACACCTGTGTGCTAGTGTACGTTTACTCATGTTTGTTTCGCTGCTGTTTGACTGGTAAAGAATTAGACACTAGAAGTGCCTTCCACAGGGTCTGGCCACATCATTATGTCACTGGCTCCACAGACTACCACGTGGTTGTTAAAAAGCACGAGGTCAACTTGTATGTAAACAAAGGAAGCCACGTAAAGCGCTTAGCACAGTGCCAGGCACACAGTCAGGGCTTAGTAAATATTACTACCTCGCATGATGTAACAGGTGTGCACAATGTATTAATCTGAAGTTACAAGACAATATTTCATGTTTGAAAAGACAATGAAGTTACACACATGTTGTTATATGCACAAAAAACATCTGGAGGATAGAGAGAACTGTAAGAGGTAGACATGTAGGAGGGCCGGTGCAGAGAACTTAATATTAACACTGCATGTTTTTTACTAAATTGTCTTAAATTTACAGTCAGATGTGTGTAGATATACATACATGTAATGTATATCTGAAACGTATATAACACACACACACATGCATACACACACATATGCGTATTTAACATTTTTCTTTGTTTATTTAAATTATGCCATCATTAGGAATTAGTCCCTTCCTTCCCCAAATCTGAGCAATGTTGGGCAAGGACAACAGTCACAGGGTGGGTACATGCACAAAGCCTTTTTTAAAACTGAGACTTTATTTTATTTATTCCATCTGATAAAAGAGTAATATGCAAAGTGACCATCACTCCAAAACACAAGATGGCTGCCCCCATGTGGTCAAAGATGGCTGCCACAAATGGCCAGCAGGGGAGGGCAGCTGGGAGGGACCAGGCCTGCAGAGGAGGGAAGTTGGGGGCGACTGGGTCTACAGGGAAGGGCATTTGGGCAGGGGGGACCCAAGCCTGCAGGGAAGAGCAATTGGGGGGGACGAGACCAGGCCTTCATGGGGGGACAAGGCCTGCAGGGTAGGGCAGTTAGGGGCAATTAGGCTGGCAGGGGAGGGCAGTTTGGCATCAATCAGGCTGGCAGGGGAGTGGTTAGGGCGTGATCAGGCCGGCAGGCAGAAGTGGTTAGGGGCAATCAGGCAGGCAGGCAGGCGAGCAGTTGGGAGCCAGCAGTTCTGGATTGTGAGAGGGATCCCAATGGAACCGGGCCTAAACGGGCAGTTGGACATCCCTCGAGGGGTCCCCGATTGGAGAGGGTGCAGAATGGGTTGAGGGACACCCCGTCTATCCGCGTGCATGAAAACCTCTAGGTTTTCAATAATTTTTTTGATTTCAGAGAGGAAGGGAGAGGGAGAGATAGATAGAAACATCAATGAAAGAGAATCATTGATTGGCTGCCTCCTACACGCCCCCTACTGGGGATCAAGCCTGCAACCTGGGCATGTGCCCTTGACCAGAATCGAACCTGGGACCTTTCAGTCCGCAGGCTGATGCTCTATCCACTGAGCCAAACCAGCTAGGGCCACAAAGCTTTCTGAGCTACGTGAGGAGCAGTGAGGACAGGGTAATGCGAGGAAAGCAGGCGACCAGACGAGGTCCAGGGATAGGATGGGCCGCTCCTCCGTACGAGGCAGTAAGAATAAAACAAAACTGGCCGAGTCCGGGGCACCAGGAGGTCGGCTCCACCAGGGAAGGGCATTTCTGCCCTTTTGACAGAAGTGGAGGGAGACAGAGACTTGGGTATGGTCATCTGGGTCTGAAGGAATGGTGGAGAACAGCGACTTTCATTACAGTCCTCTGTGTGTCTGACTTGTGGCACTGAGCAGAGTGCTTTAATTTAAAAAGGTTTATTCAGATGCCAATGAAGACTGTCTGGAGGGAATAAAGAAGACAATACGTACACTTCCTGTCTTTAACCAACTCTGTGGCTTTAAATTTTGCAGCCAAAGCGGAGAAATTATGGGCAATAGATGATAATTCTTAGGGTTAACGTGGAGACTGGAGAGTCTACGTTTACATTCACAAACGCACAGGAAGTTAAGTGAGTATGGCCAATGTCATGAAGGGAAACGGGCCAGAACCTTGAAATTTCCTGTATCATCATCTTCTAGAAACCAAGGTCTTCAAGAGGCACGGCTTCTGGTTATGCCACTCAATACCGACATGGCTCCTGGCTCAGCGCTCAACCACCGAGCCGCTCGCGGGGCTGGCCGGGCCTGTGAGAACCTAGCGGCCTTCCCCGGGTCCGGCTGGATTTCTGCTGACGGAAGGGACCAGGCAAGGGACCAGGCCGGGAGCGGTGACAGCGGGAGGCGGCCCGAAGGGAGCGTTCCTACCTGCACTGGCTCCAGCGACGGCCTTGGAGATGGCGCTGCTGGAAATGGCCCTGTTCCGCTTCATGATCTCCTCGAACTCCGCTTCACTCACGGCGGAGGGCGGAGGGCCCGAGTCCCGGCTGCACGGAAGGGACACCAGCCTGACTGCCCCAGCCTGCCCCGTCCGACCCCCGCACTCCCCGCCACGAGGATGCTCTCTGTGACTCCTTCCACCGCCTCTGCCTGGCCATGTGCTCTGTGTGTTCATGTCTCCTCCACGATAGGGTCCACGCCATCTACTGGAGTAACGTGGGCAGGACCCCACAACATGCCAGACACTCACGGCCTCCCTACCAGCCACCTAATTCCCTTTTAACCGAGCCCCTTAAAAAGGGTGCAAAGGACGGGTTTTGGGTCAGAGGTTAAGTAAGATGTAACCAAAACACCCAATAAAAACATGAGCTAACAGATCAGTATTTCCCCGGACTCAGCACGTGACTACCGTTTCCCACGAGGGAAACAGATCCGGTGCTCACGTCCTTCCTCGGAGAAGACGCGTCCCTGTCTGCCCCCTCACCCCTGGCTCAGCGCGGAGGGCAAGCAGTTCTCACCTGCCGTGGTGGTTATAGGGGGCCGAGGCCTTCATGTATGTGTCCGGTGGAGGCCCCACGGTGGCGTTTGGTGGGGGGAAGAAGGCTGGGTTGAGGTGCAGTGCCGGTGGGATGGCCCCAGGGGGAGGTACAGCCAGATGAGGAGGTAATCGAGGAGGAGGGGGCATGAGATGCTGGTAGTGGATGCCAGGAGGAGGAGGAGGGACCCCAAAGCTCGAGGAGAGAGGCGGTGGGGGCGGAATTGGAGGTGGGGGCAGACCCATCAGGGGGAGGGCTGACGGAGGGCGGTTGAAGTAGGGCAGCACACTGGGGGGCTTATCCACACGGGCGGAGGAGGGCACGAGGTTCTCCGAGGGCGTGGCCCGTCCGTCGGCAGAATCGCTCGAATCTCGGGAGTGGGCCCGCGGAGGTATTCCTAGGAGGCAAAACAGCGCGGTCACTGCCCGGCTTTAGACACCCCCCGGCCGGCTCACCCTCAGCACGTCGGCGGCACCTCGGAGGAAGGCACAGGTGCTGAAAAAGAAGGTGCCATCATATGCCTTTGCTTCGGCGTCAGAGAAAAGCTGAGGCGACTTAGTAAGACATAAACCCAGCAGGCAAAAATATTCTTTATCTAGAAACATTTGTGCCTCACAGTCCTTATCCTTAGATCGGTTTTGTATTTTTAAAAAAATATATTTTATTGATTTTTTACAGAGAGGAAGGGAGAGGGATAGAGAGTTAGAAACATCATTGAGAGACATCGATCAGCCACCTCCTGCACACCCCACACTGGAGATGTGCCTGCAACCAAGGTACATGCCCCCGACCAGAATCGAACCGGGACGTTTCAGTCCGCAGGCCGACGCTCTATCCACTGAGCCACACCGGTTTCGGCTCGGTTTTGTAGTTTTGAGTGCAGAGGATCCTAACACCCGCGGGGAAATGACAGTGAGCATGCCAGTTGAGTATGCCCATCACTGTTCAGCCGGCGTCCCTCTGAGTGAAATTCCAGGCCCCGGGGGGAGCGCAGGGCCCGCCCTCACATGGGCCAGTCGGCTCCCTCTCCCCCCGCACACCGGGGATTTCCTCCGGCCCAGGCACCGGACTCGGGGATTTGGGGGAAGAGAAGGGAGGGCTGGGAGGGTGACCCTTCAGCCATCACCAAAGGTGGTACCGGAGGAAAGAGACACAACCGAGAGAAGGCTGGAGACTGGGCGGCAAGGAGGAACGGGCGCCACGCCAAGAACCGATCTGCCAGAAGGCGCAGATGGCACACGGCGAGAACAGAGCCTCCGGGCCGAACCTGGAGGGAAACATGCTCAAACGCGGAACTCCCGCCGCGTCTCCACGACCCGTGCTCTCCCCCGGGCAGCACACCAGCAGCACCGCGGAGCACGCTGGGCGGCGAGCAGGCTGGCAGGCAGCGAGCACATGGCCCTGGCACGGCCAAGCCCCTGCTCCCATCTGTCCCCTCACGCGAGCAGCACGTTAGGCCGGGTCAGCGTGGACTCCCCAGAAGACGGGATCGCTCGGCCGTGGGAGTGTCAGGGGCAGGAAGACGCCGTCAGCAGACGCGGGGAAGGAAGAGCGCTCCTGAGCCTCGCCCCTGTTAGTACCCCCACTCGGCTCCGCAGAGGGGTTCACCACCCTGCACCCCTGCAGGTCTCTACTGCAGCACACACAGGGCGTCAGAGCCCGCCTGTCTGGGTCCCAAGCACACGACACCTGCTCATTCCCGAGCTCTCCCACACCGAAGGAAGGCAGTATTAGCAAGGGGGGGCTGACAGGAGCCACCTCCCCTCTGCTGTCCCCTCACCTGCAGGCTGTTTGTCTCTCTGCCTACAAATGCCCACGGTAATGCCTACAAATGCCCACGGTAATGCCTACAAATGCCCACGGTAACCACCATTTTCCGCCGAGGAAGTCCACCAACTGTACTCGGTGAACGAACAGAGGCCATGCCCACAACAGAGACACCGCTCAGTCACCATCAACGTTTCAGCAGCGAAAGGAAACCCCGAGAACAAACAGCCCCGGGCAGGCAGGACTGTCACCTCTGTCACCCCTGACGCAGCTGGAAAAGAATGCGCCTGAGGGGAGGGGAGCAGCAGGGTTCCAGGACTAACCAGGAGGGACTGGCCAGCACAGGCTGCCAGGAAGACACGCGTGCGCCTTCTAGCCAGAGCCATGGGGCTCAGACCAATGCACCCGGCTCTCCATCCATAAAGAACCGCTGTTCCCACGCAAGCTCCACCTCCAATCATCAATCAATCAATCAATGCACGGTCCCAGCGGCCACCCAATCGATGCCAGGCGCCATTGGGAGAGGACCTTTGCGCCCCCCCAGCCTCCTCTGCAGGGACAGAAAGCGGCAGCTGGCTCAGTCAGGGCCTTGCACGTGGCTGCACCCCTAAGGCCAGGCCAATCCAGGGTCCGGTCCTCAGGTCCGCAGGTTCAGAAACTCAACTTGAACCGTGATCGAACCCCGGAGACTGACTCATGCTAGCCAAACTCACCAGAGACCCATTCATAAAGGAATGCCACGGATGGATTTACAATGAGGAGCAGACCTGCCAAGCGGACGGATCCCGCAGCAGTCGGAGCCTCGCTGGGAACCGATCGGGATCAGAGGGTGCGGGGGAGCGGAGTCGGAGTAAAAGGATAAGATGCACGTACAGAGATGCTAGCGTGGAGCGAAGGTAGTATGGCGCAACTTTCTCTTCCAATAAGAAACACTTGCCCAGCAGACTGAAATACCTGGCAACTGAAGGGTGCCCCAGAAATGCTGGAGAACCTGTGAGATTCACCTTCTCCAGCACATCTTCAGACCAGTTCCTTCCAGAGCCCCTTCCAATCTTGGTTTATGACAAAATAGAGGCCCAGTGTACGGATTTGTGCACTGGTGGGGTCCCTCGGCCTGGCCTGCGAGGATCCGGCTGAAACCAGCTCTCCGAATTCCTCTGAGGGGTCCCAGATGCGAGAGGGTGGTTCTCGGGTGACGCACCCCAGAATCAGGCTCCCTGCTCTCTTCTCCCAATGTTAGGTCCCTTTCTCTCTATGACTGTCTCGCTTCCTTCACCTCACTTTACCCTAAGCCTGGCAGGAACTGAAGCCTGTGGGCATTTGGCGGCAAACGCCATTATTTACTGCAAACAGGGTCTCCTTAGCCTGGAATCTAGCAGGCCTAGGGCAGATTACTGCTCAACGTCAGGATCCAGCCCAGGCCCTCCCCACGCAGAGGCCTGTGGCAGTGGGAACCTCCTTCTTCCTACCTGAGCTGTGCCTTTGCCGCCTTCCCTCCTGGAAGTTGCCCACTGGCGCTACTGTCCGCCCAGAAGGAGGAAAGCCACGGCCAGTTTCCCAGCGAGAGAGGAAGCGGGAGAATTCGCCGCCTCGCTGGGAATCGGTATTAAGTGATGGGCCAGTGTGGGGGTACATTTCAGGGCTGCAGCCAGTAGGTCCTGCACGTCTCCTCCTCACTTAGCTAATGAGTCGATAAGTTTCTGTAAGGGCCAGACCCACCTAGAGGTTGCAGCTCCTGTGTTGAGCATCTGCCCCCCGGTGGTCAGTGTGCATCATAGCTACTGGTCAAACGGTCAGCTGGTTGCTTAGGCTTTTATATATGTAGGCTTTTATATACATAGATTACAGCCATCTTCACATACCTTACTGATATTTTAGGGTGGCTCCTTGTTAAAATTTTATAAAGGTATGTCTTAAAATTAAGCCCATTTATTCACTATACACTGAGTTGTTTTAGACAGAAACACACAATTTAGAGTTAACAAGAACTTTAAACATCATGAATCCAGTTCAGATGGGGAAATGAGCCCACAGTCACATGACTCAGTGGCAGAACCAAAGTAAAACCTGAACCTGCCTCCCACTCCGGCTCATTTTGGGCCGACCTGACCACGCTGCCACCCACAACCACCCTCCCTCCCCCAAATGCCTTCACACCGTAGGCTGAGCTACCCCACAGAAACCAATCCACAGCCTTCCCCCAGTCATACAGATGGTCTCCACGTACCCCCTCTTGGGACTCGGACGCACTCACGTTTCCGAGCCTGTGCCTCAAACTGTGACAGGTTCTGCCTGGTGGCTGGCCTCACGTCGACTTTCTCTCCATTGAGAACTTTTCCCGGCAGGAGCTCCAGCAATTTGTGGACAGAGTTTTCAGAGGCTACCACCACCTCAGCATACCTGAGGAAGAGACATTAAAAACGAGTGAGCTCAACGGACAACAGAAGAACAAAGACATTTCTTCCACATTTGGTGAGAACTGGCCAAGCAAGAGCTATCTTATTACTGAACACACACACACACACCTACCAACAACGAAAAGGTGTCAGTTTATAATCTTCCTACTTATGTGAAATGGGAAGCCAGCTTTCTTTGCACCTCAAGGGAGAGCTTGTACTACAGTGCACCCAGGTCTCCATTCGAGGGCAATCTGCCAAAACCAAGGCAGTGAATTGGGCCAGGGGTGGGAGGGGTTAAAATCCAGGGCCAAGCAGAAACCGGTTTGGCTCAGTGCATAGAGCGTCAGCCTGCAGACTGACTGAAGGGTCCCAGGTTCGATTCCGGTCAAGGGCATGTACCTTGGTTTCGGGCACATCCCCAGTAGGGGGTGTGCTGGAGGCGGCTGATTCATGTTTCTCTCTAATCGATGTTTCTAGCTCTCTATCTCTCTCCCTTCCTCTCTGTAAAAAAATCAATAAAATATTTTTTTAAAAAGAAAATGACTACAAAGATCTTAAAAAAAAAAAAAAATCCAGGACCAAGATACAGTGCAGACCGGTGATCCCTACAGTTACAAACTAGAAGGGGCTTCTCAAACCCAGACCTCACCCTTTGGACTGGCCATTTGCTCGATTCTCTGCAAATTTCAACTCCACCACGTCATAGACTCCGATAGAGCGAATAACCTGGATCAGCTGCTGGTCTGTGGTCCACTGGGGCCGGCAAAATGGAAGAGGAAGAAATGTCAGGAGCTACACTGCCCCCCACCCCCACCCCAGAACTTCCGCACCCCTTTCCCCAAAACTAAATTCTATTCAGAGCCATGACCTCCCACAGGAAGCCCCAAAGCCATCAATGCGTCAATTAGAGCAGGCTTTTCTGATTGCCCCCCTTACAGAATCCACACCCCTCCACAATCCCCATCTTTAGAGAGTGAGAGTCAAACCTAGTTGAACTCTGACTGCCATTGGGGCCGGCAGGCCATCAGCTCAAGCGCTGAGACTAGCCGCTTTGAGTTACAGATCGGACCTGCAGAGCTGACCACGTCAGCTTTCCCCTCAGCATATACATTTCCAATTTCTTATTGTCCCCCCCACCAGCCCCAAAACATCACACAGTAACTCACAGAGTAACAGTCACCACCTACCCCGAGCGTACTAGAGCTACCAGGGTCTGTGATCCCTGTCACCCATCATTATCACAGGACCATCTACTGGCCACCAAGAGCTCAAGGTTTTCACTCTGAAATCTCATCCCACAGATGACCCTGCTAGACATAAAGCCCCAGGGTCAGGGGTGGTAACAAGATGACAGAAAAAGCAACTACCCACTTAATCATTGCGTTCTTCGGCATCAGAACGTCCTCAGGATAGCTCTCTTTCAGAGATCAATCCAACCTGATCCCAGGAAAAAGAAATCCGAGCCCATCAGAGCACAGAGCAGTGCGACAGCGGGCTTTGAAGGCCAGCACCTGCCCGCGCTCCCGCCGCCCGCCGCCGCCCAGGTCGCCGCGCTCACCCAGGAGAAGCTGCCCACGTACACCGCCGCCCGCCGGTTGCGCAGGCCGCTGTAGGTGTACAGGATGGCGGGCGTCTTGTTGTTGGGCTTGGGCGACGGCTCCTGGCGAACGGGAGGCGGGGGCTCGGCGCTGCTGCTCCTGTCATCGGAGGGCTGCGAGGTGGCCGTCAACACGTCGTCATACAGATCGATCTGGTCCGTATTGTTGAACTCTGGGTCCTGAGAGATGGGGGGTCGTAAAGAGGGGTTTGCCAACCTTTCATGTTGTCTGTTCTGTTTCACTCTCGTTCACTTAGAATCCGCAAACACTTTATAAAATGTACCAAGCTTCCTTGTCCGACTCAAAGAAACTTCCTAATTTAAAACAATTTCACTTAATTATGCTCATGCAGGCTTTTCTTCTAAGACCCTGTGAGCGGTCTGCAACGTTTCTAGCTCCAGGCACTTGGGAGAATGAAAAGGTAAATGATGATTAAATAAGAATGCAAGGACACACTGACCACTGATATCAATGAGGTTAGCTTCTAAACACCACGCCTAAGACACGCTAGTGAAAATTTCAGTATCTTATGCATTTTCAAAGTCAAGAGTTACACAAACATTTTATTCTATTTAATAGGAAATAGAGAATATTTCGAAATAGAAAGCAGGGGAAAGGCATGTTAAAATGGGAACCAAACATAAAAAATAATAGGAATTACTGGTTTAAATTATTTGCTGTACAGAAATGATTTAGGGAAGCTCTAAAACTCGAACTTCCCTAAATCACTTGTGGAAATCAACCCCATCTTTCTTTCTTTCTTTTTTTAAAATATATTTTATTGATTTCTCACAGAGAGGAAGAGAGAGGGACAGAGAGCTAGAAACATCAATGAGAAAGAAACATAGATCAGCCGCCTCCTGCACACCTCCTAATGGGGATGTCTCTGCAACCAAGGTACATGCCCTTGACCGGAATCGAACCTGGGACCCTTCAGTCTGCAGGCCGACTATCCACTGAGCCAAACCAGTTTCGGCTCAACCCCATCTTTCTAAGAACGGTCAAAAAAACATTAAAAAATAAAGTAAAAAGGAAGTTAATAACTCTGGGGGGGTTTTCCCTAAGTTCTAGTTCACAAATGACATGCAGATCCAATATATTACCATTACATCTAAGAAGAGATACCTGTGAGCAATACCTGAGATGCTTACTGATAAAATGAGAAGTTCTGTAAAATATAAGGCTCAGAAACGAGCTGTCTCCATACCATGAGCTCTGTCACAGTGGCATTTACAGCATAAACGTCTATTCTGGAAGACAGTGGTCCGAGGACCACTGGTGATCCGTAAGGTCCACCAGGTTGGCTGGCGCCCACTGCTGGAAGATGCTTTTTGCCTGACACGTTACTGTATAGACGGAATGTGTGTGCCCCGCCCCATGTACGTGCTGAAACCCCACTCCCCATGGGATGGTATTAGGAGGGGGCCTTGGGGAGGTAATTAGGATTAGACGAGGTCGTGAGGGTGAAGCCCTCCTGGTGAGATTAGGGCCCTTATAAGAGTCAAGTGAGAGCCGAAACCGATTTGGCTCAGTGGATAGAGCATCGGCCTGCGGACTGAAAGGTCCCAGGTTCAATTCCGGTCGGGGGCATGTATCTTGGTTGCAGACACAATCCCCAGTAGGGGGCGTGCAGGAGGCGGCTGATGGCTGATGGATGTCTCTCTCTCATAGATGTTTCTAGCTCTCTATCCCTTCCTCTCTGTAAAAAAAATCAATAAAATATATTAAAAAAATAAAAATAAAAAGGGTCAAGTGAGAGACTGTTCACTCTGCTCTCCACAGCGTGAGAAAATAAGAAACCAGGGTCACCAGAACCCAAACCTGACTGGCCTGCTGGCCTCCAGAAGAGTGAGAAACAAAGTTTGTTGTTCAGAGCACCCCGTTTTATTATTTTGTTAGGAAAGTCCAAGCTGACTGACACTATCCACCAAAACCCTAAAACCACAAGAACTACTATCGAAGAATCTTAATTTCAGATCTTGCAATGTCATTATCTCAGACCTTTTTTGAAAGGGTCAGAGAAGTATTTCCAGCTAACGCTCTAACATTCAAACCATGATCAAGATTAAGCCGCCAAATGACAGAGACACAGTTCAAAGTGTGTTGCGGAAGCCACCGCTCATTCATGCCACTGCTGCCTTTTAAACAGGGAATAAAGGGAAAACCTGCATTAGGTAACTTGTCTAGTCCTGACGTCATTTCCTGTCTGAAGAACTCGGGACAGGAAGCTCAATAACCGTCTCCCTTCAACATCAACACAAGAACTGCTGATTCTCATCTGAGACTGGAGGGGTGAGCCTCACCACGAAAATCCTCGTTTAAAAAGTAGGTTTTATTGATTCAGATCGAGAGGAAGGGAGAGGTGAAGATGGAAGAAACATCAATGAGAATCATCGACTGGCTGCCTCCTGCCTGCTCCCCACTAGGGATGGAGCCCACGACGCGGGCACTGGCCAGGAACCCCACTGGCGACCTCTGGACACGCAGCCCGAGCCACACTGGCCGCGCACAGATCCACGAAGGCCCACACACCATCACACCCTGTGGAAACCGTCTTTCACTTTCTAGCTTCTCTGAGGCACAATGGAGACAGGCCACCAACATAACCGTGTTTTGCTGACGAAGAGGAAGCTTCTACTTCCTGAGGCACGTAAGTGATTTCCAAGATCTCAAATCCTCTAAGACAGTGCTCGCCACCCTTCCGGACCTCACGGACCACCAGTGTCTCAGAAACCCACCGGGAGGAGTTCAAACCTTGTGAAAATGTCAGAAGGATGGCAAGAGACACTGTCTAGGGGCAGCTGAAAAGTCAGAGAAGCCAGACAAGCAGCGGAAGACCGTTCTGAGCCACCGGTAAGGAAGGATCCAGCATGGAAGTGGGCGTGTGCGGAAGACGGAGAAGCTAACACCGCAGCGCAGGGTGGACAACAGACTGAAAAAGGCGGACAAAGCTAGGGCTCAGCTGACAAATATTCTGTGTGAACGTTTTATAGACCTTATGTTCCGAACTATCCCAACTCCATACAGTCACCTATGTGCTCATGTACCAGCGATGGCAATTTACCCTGTGGTTCCCGACAGAGACAGCGCTTGGTCCTCTCCAAGCATCTAATCCTTGGAGAGCACACTTCATGGTAAGTTGCTTTCTTTTAATTTATCAAGAATTCTGGCCGAAACCGGTGGATAGAGCGTCGGCCTGCGGACTGAAGGGTCCCCAGGTTCGATTCCGGTCAAGGGCACATACAGTGGTTTCGGGCGCATCCCCAGTAGGGGGCGTGCAGGAGGCCGCTGATCAATGTCTCTCTCTCATTGATGTTTCTAACTCTCTATCCCTCTCCCTTCCTCTCTGTGAAAAATCAATAAAATATATTTTAAAAAAAGAAAGAATTCTGAGGCGGAACTTAAAACACACCATCTTGGGCAGGCAGTGGGATCAGGTTGGAATTCCTTCCGTGTAAGGAAGGAATGTGTGTCTAAAGCTGAGATGAAACCGCCACTGAAGACTGCGTAACAAACGCACATTCAGACTTGCGTAGCTCAGAGGGCACGCATACGGCCAGGGGTCCCCCGATTATAAGTCTGGTTCTCCCTCAGAGAACCAGGCTCAGCCCGGGAGGCCCTGCTGCAGGGTCACCTCAGCACCGCCCGAAACACAGAGGCTTCACAAGTGCAAACTGTCCCGGATGCACAGGGGTCTCTGGGCCAGGGAGCCTCGCCCCCGGGGGTGCCGGGCGGTCCCCAGGCGCAGGAAGGCGGCTGAGGTACAGCTTCACGGAAGAAACAAGCCGGCGATTTGGATTTGGATTTCAATGTGCCAGTGACGTCCACTCATTTTACTTCTGGCTGGTGAAACGAGGAGCAGATAAGGACCTGAAGTTTTCCTGGTTACCCGGTGAGTGAGTGATGGATGCAGTGATGTATTCGGTTAAAGCAAAACCTAATTCTACAAGCCAACAATAAATGTTTACTTAAAAAAAAAGGGGGATAAACCAAGGCAACCTGGCCAGTGTGCCTCGGTGGTGGAGCTATGAACCAGGAGGCTACGGTTTGATTCCTGGGCAGGACACGTGCCCAGGTTGTGGGCTCCATCTCCAGTGTGGGGCGTGCAGGAGGCAGCCAATCAGTGAGTCTCATCATTGATGTTTCTCTCTCTCCCTCTTCCTCTACGAAATCAATTAAAATATATAAAAAAAATTTTTTTTACTTAAAAAGGCAGTATTTAATGCTGAATGACTATCTCAAAAGAACCGTGTTTAACAGCACAAAACTGTGATTGTCTCCTGACGCTTCTGGGTTAACAGGAGAACTAGCAAAATTTTAAATCAAATAAGAGCTCCTCATCCGCATGCTCAGCTCCAGCCCCCTTCCTGATACCCGAGGGAATAATAAAGCCCAGGATCCACTTTCTCAGCCATCTACTTGTCAGCACTGCTTCTTTTAACGTAACCAAAGCTGAAAAATTCCGGTTTTATAATTACCACCCAGTTCTCACCCCTCAGCCGTCCTGTCACTCTCCGCTCCAGGAACCTGAGCACACGGATGCCTCTTGCCCTTCCCCTCCCCAGTCCCAGCGGAGCCCGCGCTGGAAGCAGCTCGGTAAACGTGCTGATGGAAGCAGAGAGCGGGCCCACTGCGCACAGCGCCTGCCCGCCTCGCACAAGGAGCGGAGCAAACGCTCAGGAGAGGCGCTCTCAGCGGTCCCGGGGTTCCTCCCCGGCCCAGGGAGCGGGGCTCAGACTCCCCACGAAGGGAGGGACGCCCGCTAAGAGGCTTTTCGCGGCACGTGGGAGCGATCAGGAGCCAGCCCCGGAGGGTCCCTCTGGGGAAGGCATTCGTCTTCCCTGGGAACGAAGTACATGTGATGGGATTTGGAGCACAGGTCAGTTTGGGGTGAATCAAGAACATTCTGAAAACACTCCGAAGCACTGTCTGACTGCCTTCGCTCTAAGCCTGCTCCTACCAATCCCCGCCAGACAGAGCATCCATTATGTCTTCTGCAGCCTCCAATACACCACGACCCTTTCTGCCAAAAACTCACTCACTGATGGGGTAAAAAGCACCCCACCCCCAACCTTCCGGACACTGAAATCTCCCTTCTTCAATCAGATGTTGTCTTGTCGGGTATAATGTCCACTAGGTCCCACACTCCGTCTTTGGCTTTTCCTAGACTCATACAACATGCCTTTTAGGAAGAGGTCGGAGGACACAAATCGTTGAGGCCAAGGACTTCTACTCTGACGAAGCAGTGACCTCTGGACAAGGCCGGTGTCTTGCCTCTGACCTTCAACTTACACTGTTCAGGAAAGCATGGAATTTTGTCCATGGCTGCACCTGCGGCCAGGGACCCCTTCCTGCCCCTCCCCCCAGCAGCGCTGTCCCCCACCCCGAGGGCAGCCAGCTCCCCGCAGGGTCCTCCTTTATTTCTATCAGGTGTTGACAAACAAACTCATTTGTTAAAAGGCAGTAAAAGTCTGCCTCAAAGTAGCAGGGAAAACTCAGGGAAGCAATGGTTTGTAACCTACTTATTCTATGAAATCTTTCTTTTTTTTTTTTATTAACTTTTGAAACCTTTCTTTTTATCTATAGTATTTGACCTGTTTGACACCAACAAAATTCTTTTCAGGTATTTAAGTCAATCAATACCCACACGTAGAAACATCCAGTTTATCTAAGGAGACGCCAGAAAATGACTATTTAAAAAAGTATTTAGCCGAAACCGGTTTGGCTCAGTGGATAGAGCGTTGGCCTGTGGACTGAAGGGTCCCGGGTTCGATTCCGGTCAAGGGCATGTATCCTGGTTGCAGGCACATCCCCAGCAGGGGGCGTGCAGGAGGCGGCTGATCAATGTCTCTCTCTCTCATGGATGTTTCTGAGTCTCTATCCCTCTCCCTTCCTCTCTGTAAAAAAATCAATAAAATGTATTTAAAAAAAAAAAAGTATTTAACGGGTGCCTGGCTGGCGTGGTTCAGTGACTGAGCATTACCTATGGACCAGGAGGTCATGAGATGACTCCATCATGGCACATTCCCCGGGTTGCAGGCCTGATCTCCAAAGGGGGTGTGCAGGAGGCAGCCAATCAATGACTCTCTCTCTTCACTGATTTCTCTCTATCCCTCTCTGAAATAAAATTATATTTTAAAAAATGTATAACTGGTGCCTGGCTTGTGGGCTCAGTTGGTTGAGCATCACTCCATGTATTAAAAGGTCAGTGGTTCAATCCCCGGTAAGGGCACATCTAGTTTGCAGCTCAATTGCACACTTGCGCATGTATGCGTGAATGTGCGTGCGTGCGCATGTGTGTGTGTGCATGTGTGTGCGCGCGCACGCATTTTGCAGGAGACAGCTGATCGATGTTTTTCTCTCTCCTCTTCTCCCTTTTTCTCTAAAATCAATAGAAAACATTTTTAAAAAACGAGTAACTGGTGAAGCTGTATAATGGGTGCCAGGTCATTACATTCTTATTTTGTGTTTTATAATCTGTTAAAAAGGCACAACACTTTTAAAAGTTTTTTAAATGTAAGTTTATGCCAAGTGGAAAACACCCAGCATGCATTTCACCCTCTTCTGTTGCCTCATATCCAAGCCAGAGCCAAGCAGCGTACTCTCCTTCTCGTTTGTTCTTTTACCCTTTCCCAAGCCCTCATGTGCACCCAGGAAGCGATGCCCATGGGGAGAACCAGCTCCCTCCAGCCGATGGGGCTGCAAACGCGCCAGGCAAGGCAGGAAGTTTTAAAGAGAGACCGTGCCATGTTCTTGAGATGTGACCTCACGGGCTCGGAACCAAATTTCAAATGCGAGGTGATTGTTTCGAGGAAAATCACTGTGCAAAGTTCTTTGAGGAAACATCAAAGCACCAACAAACCCGACTGACGTACGTAAGTGGGTCTCTACTTGCTTTTCGACTGTTGGTCCCAAGCCTTTGCCTCTGCCCCGATCTCCCCGACAATTCCATTCATCAGTAAACCGTGCTACTGTACCCCAAAATGCCTCAAGACTGGAGTCAAGCTAGCGAGAGGGGGTGAAGCGACCAGAATGGGGCTGGAATGAAAGGTTAGGGTGCCTTTCTATTGTGCTCTGCACCGCCTTCTGGGAGAGAGGGTGACTAATGACTATGTACAGCGGCACCTCGAGAAACGAGTGCCCTAACCTACGAGATTTTTTGAGATACGAGCCGTCGAGCGAGCGAATTTTGCTTTGAAACACGAGCAACAGTTGAGATAGGAGTCATCGCGCGGATCGGCCGGCTGCACACGACCCACCCGTTGACCGCGACTCGAGCGTCTCCTCGTTTCCCACGCCTCCAGGTGCCGGAGCGCATGAAACTCGCCTCTCGAGGCGCCCCTGTATTTCCCGGCTGCAGCCTGGGACGACCCCGGAGGCACAGGTGTCAACACTCTCCTGCGAGTGCCCCCCAGGAAGAAACGTGGATTCCTCCGATGCTGCGTCAGGGGGGGGGGGTTGTTGGCCTTTGAGCACACAGACACCCCCACCGGTCTGGCTCCTGGGGCAGCGCATTCCACAGGTGGAGGCCTCCTCCTCCCCCAGTCAACCTGGCTTTTACTGGCTCTTCCATCGGAGCCTCTCTC
>JAAGEH010000102.1:145492-155739 GCA_011751065.1 Lasiurus cinereus
TATGTGTGTGTGAATTGTGTGTGTGAGTGTGTGTGAATTGTGTCTGTGTGTGAATTGTGTGTGTGTGTGTCTCTCTCTGAATTGTGTGTTGAGGGTCACACGCTGTCGGGAAGACAGGGGAGACCGGGGCAGGCTGTGTTGTGTGTGGCCGTGGCCGTTGGCGAGTCTGCCCGTCTGGTGGGAGAGAAGCTCGCTTGGGCCTGTGCTCGCTCCGGGCCCAGCTCCCGCCCCAGCTCCCGCCCTGTGCCGGGCGGGTGGGCTTCCCGCAGGCTGTCTCCACGCTCTGTTCCCGCTGGGCCGCAGCCTTTCGTGCGTTTCCCTGCTCAGAGGGGTCCCTCTCCTGCCTCCCTCCCGTGCAGAGCCTGGTGGCTCTCTGCTCGGTGCCTGCTGGTGCGGGGAGGGGAGGGAGCGGACGGGGTCTCTCTGAGCCCCTCCAGCGTCAGGCCGGGGCCCTGGTCTGAGGGGCGGCCTTCTTCAGCCACCTGCTCATCCCGGGGCGAGGGCTGGCTTCTCCTCCACCCTCCCATGTGCCCCGGGGAGACCGGGTCGCTCACCTTCTCCCGGAGCCTGTTGTCCGCCGGCGGCAGAGGTGGCAGGGCCGGGCTTCCTGCCTTCCCGGCCCCGTGTCTGCCCTCCCCTCCCGGCCTGCGTCTGCGGCGCTTTCCCTGCGGCTCCGCTCGGACCCCAGGCTGGGCCGGAGCATCTCGGGGCGAGAGACCCTGCCGTGGGTGGGCCTCCGTGTCTGTGGCGGGTGGGCAGCGGCTTCTCGCAGCTCCGCGTGGAGCCGTCTTCCCCGGGTCCTGCCGCTGCTCTCCGGTTTCTCCGGCGGGGCCTCTGGGGTTCGCTCTGCCCGTGTCTGTGACCCCCGCTCTCCGTGACCTCCGCTCTCCGTGACCTCCGCTCTCCGTGACCTCAGGGGGCCTCGGAGGTGCAGTGCGCTGGCTTCTTGTGAGGGGCCCCGAGTCCTTCCATCTTACTCTGACCGTCCGGCCCTTGGGTGCCCAGCTCTGCCTGAGAGGGGACCAGCTTGGTGTTGAGGATGCCCTCCTGGCGTCCTGTCAGCCCAGATGGGGGTGGTTCCAGCACCCGCTGCCTCAGCTTCCCCGCGGGGCTGGGCCTGTCGTTTGAATCCTGAGGGTCTCGGGTGGAGGTGGCAGCGCCCTGCCCACCGCCCCAGACTGAGCGGCCTCCTCTCTGCTCTCCACGCCTCCTCCCCTCCCATCGCCTGCCAGCGAGTTCCTGTCTCCTAAGTGACCTGAGTTACTGTCTGTCCCCACAACCAGGGACGCCCCTCAGGACACCTACAGGCCGGGAGAAACAGTCACCAGAAAGCCACCGCAACTCCACATGCAGACAGAGCAGAGCGCCGGGGAGAGGACGGGCCAGGGGGCGGGGTAAACCTGTTCATGGAGGACCAGACAGTGAGGGTTCAGCCTCGTGGCCGGGCGCTGCCCGCTGCACCGGCTCTGCCAGGGTGGCACAGGAGCCGCCGTCCCAGTCACACCTGTCGCAGGTCCGGGTGCCGGGTGCCGGGTGCCGGGTGCACTTGGCTCCGAGAGGGAGAAAGGCCAGTGGCACCTGCCCAGGCCCTTGGCCAAGGCCGAGCCTCGAGGCTGCAGATCCGTTCCCCTGACCACTCGCTGATGACCGTTCGCTCTGCCCGCTCTTCTCTTGCAGAGGCCAAACCCGCCCCAGAAATATTCGAAAACGAAATCCTGGCGCTGCTGAGGGACTTCGCTAAAAACAAGAACAAGGAGCAGCGGCTGCGCGCCCCGGACCTCGAGTACCTCTTCGAGAAGCCCCGCTGAGGGCGCCCGCCCCCCCCCCCGGCGTGGCGCTCCGCCCGTCTCCCGCTGCGGACGGAGGATGCTGGCTCCGCTCCCCTCGGCCCAGGCCCTCAGCTCCCGCACCCCCTCCCAGGACGTTAAACGTTCTGCGGCTCCTTCCAGCGCTGCTCGGTCAGCCCCAGGCCTGGACCGGGGTTTAGATTGTGCTACACACCAACTGCCGTTCAGATCGCGACTCGCCTGCCACCAGCCACGCTGCACGCCTCTCCCTGGTTTTTCGGGAACCAGGTCTTTAAAAAGCAGCGGATTTTGCGTTGTACATAGATGTGTGTCCATTTCACCTAGAGCAAACAGTGATTAAAGGAAAACTACATGAATGGTTTTGTGATTGCTCCTTCTTCTTAAAAATGACTCATGCCCAATAACTGGTTTGAAAATTAGCTAATTAGTTAAATACATTTTTTAAAAGAAAAACAAAAAACGCCCTAGCTGGTTTGGCTCAGTGGATAGCATGTCAGGCTGCGGACTGTAGGGTCCCAGGTTCAATTCTGGTCAAGGGCGCATGCCCAGGTGGCGGGCTCGATCCCCAGTAGGGGCGTGCAGGAGGCAGCCGATGGATGATTCTCATTATTGATGTTTCCCTCTCTCCCTTTCCTTCCTCTCTGAAAGCAGTAAAATAGTTTTTTGAAAGTGGTTTGTCAGTGCTACTGGCAGGCAGGCCTGCGGGCTCCGGCCGCCTCTGCCACAGGGGGGCGCTGCAGGGAAGCAAACGTGTCCGCTCAGGGCTTCCACCAGAGGTGCTGGCACCCGCGGCGCTGCAGACCGGCCAGGCGATCCTCCACCCAGCGGGGCTCCTGCCCAGGGAGGCGGGTCGAGGCCGGGCCAAGTCTGGCAGGCGCAGCGGGAGGAGGGGTGGGCGCGCTGTGGAGCAGCCAGCTTCCTCCCTTCGGGTTTTCTTCCTCTAAAACAGCGGTTCTCAACCTTCCTAAGGCTGTGACCCTTTAATACAGTTGCTCACGTTGTGGTGACCCCCAGCCATAAAATGATTTCCTTTGCTACTTCATAACTAATTTTGCTACTGTTATGAACTGTAATGTAAATATCTGATAGGCAGGATGTATTTTCATTGTTACAAATTGAACATAATTAAAGCATAGGGATTAATCACAAAAACAATATGTCATATATTGTGAAATATTTCTAATGACAAATAAATGAAATTGTGTCTTGAATCGTGGTGCATGGGCAACAGTCTTCCTATAACAACAGTAAACTACATGGCTACATTTTGCTACACCGAGGAGCGGTGTGTTGGTTCCTAAGACCATGGGAAATAGGTGTTTTCCAATAGTCTTAGGTGACCCCTGTGAAAGGGTCATTCGATCCCCAAAGGGGTCTCAACCCACAGGTTGAGAACTGCTGCTCTAAAGTGTCACTGTGAACAACCATCATCCAATCCTGGAGAACATCTTAGATGGAAAACCACAATTCACAGTCCTTACACAATCACCGTATCATCCGCAGCCCTGTGCGCGGAGTTTACAAGGTCATGGTCAGCTTTCACTGCCGGGTCACACGGAGCCAATTTTTCTCTCTTTCTACTGCCTTCACCTTATTGTAGTTGACAAAATGACATCAGTGTCTTAAGAATGAATTGGGGATTTGGAAGCGTTTGGTCCTGGGGCCAGCAGACTTTGGTGTCGCTATGGATGGCCTCTAGGGGGCTCGTGCCCTTGAATTCTATCGGGATGCTGATCCTATTAGGGCGGTGATGGTAGAGCCCTGGGCCTGCCCCGGCCAAGCTGATAAGCTGATAAGCTGATAAGCAGATGCCTGGTGATCAGAGCTGTGGGAGGGGAGGAGGTACGGCTGTGGGTGGGAGGATAATTAGAAACATCGATGAGAGAGAAACATCCATCAGCTGCCTCCTGCACACCTCCCACTGGGGATGTGCCTGCAACTGAGGTACATGCCCTTGACCGGAATCGAACCTGTGACCCTCCAGTCCGCAGACTGACGCTCCATCCACTGAGCCACACCGGCCAGGTGACGCTCCCTCTCTTACCAGGGGTCCCTCTAGGTGAGGAGGGGTGCGGCACGGCATGTTCCTGCGGACCCGGCACACAGCAAGCCCTCGGAAGGTAGGTTTCGGGGTCCCCTGGTTCCTAACGGCCTGGCGCCGGGAAGGTCAGCGAGCGCCGTGCAGGCAGACGCCTCGCAGAGAGAGCCGCGGTGGCTGGGCAGCGGTGGAGGCTGGAGAGGAAGCAGACCCGGTCACCGGACCGGGATGGAACCCCCGAGCACTCACGTCGCAGGCAGCCGGGAGAGAAGGCAGAGCAGCCGAAGACGGAGGTCGCCCTGGAGCTCACCGCCGAGCTGGCCATTGTCTCAGCCCCGCTGACCGGGGAGGAGGGGGGCAGCTTAGAGAGAGGGCAGCCCGGCCGGGAGCCAGCTCCGCCTTTGGGGCCGTTTCCCGGGGTGCCGACCCCCCCTTGTCCCGGTTTTGTCTCACACATCGCACCGTCCAGCCACCACCGAGAGCGAGGGCTGCTGACCTCGGCTACTCAGTGCCAGGCGCTATGTCAAGAGCTTTCCCTCCATCAGGCATCGGTAAAGCGAGGCCAGCCGGCGCATTAACAGTAAAACAACGACGGATAAACACTCAGCCAGGCCGGCAGTCCCCGAGGGCCTGGCGCACAGAACCCGCACTCAGTCCTCTCGGTTTGACACCTCATCGCCCTACCGATCTCGTTCCTGCTCACCGGCCCTGAGCATCTGGCCCGGCCCGGCCCCGGCCCCTCGGAAGCGGCCCGGCGAGTCCTGTCTCCGAGCCCCTCAGACTGGGTCAGTCCGCACTGTGCTTTCCCGGCGTTCGCTCGCCGAGCGTCTGAAGCTGGCAAAACCCACAGCCAGCAGGTCACAACCCACAGCCACACCCCGCCTGCCCGCGCCCAGCCTCAGAGGGAGCGCATCGTCCGGCCACGCGGCCGCTCCGGCTGGCTCCGGGCCCGGCCTGCAGGTCATCTGGCCTGTGTCTTGGCGTCCGGACAGGGACAGCGCGGCACCGGCACACACCTGGCTCCTATTCCAAATGTCACCAGGGACCTGGCTGCTTTGGCTCAGTGGATGGAGCATCGGCCTGTGGACTGAAGGGTCCCGGGTTCGATTCCGATCAAGGGACCTGGCGGAGGGGGAGGCGTGCAAGAGGCAGCCGATGAATGATTCTTTCTCATCATTGATGTTTCCATCTCTCTCTCCCCCTCCCTTCCTCTGGAATCAATAAAAATATATTTAAAAAATACAAGGAGTGGCCAGCTGATGATGATCTCTGGCCACTCAGTGTACATCCTAGATAATAAAAGGCTAATAGGCAAATTGTCCCCTCGACCAGGAGTTCGACCAGCAGACAGGCTGGCCAACTGCCCATGTCCCCTCCCCCTGGCCAGGCTGGCCGGACCCCATCCATGCACGAATTCATGCACTGGGCCTCTAATATTTTGTTATTAAAAATTTTAAACAAGCCAAGACCGGTTTGGCTCAGTGGATAGAGCGTCGGCTTGCGGACTGAAAGGTCCCAGGTTCGATTCTGGTCGGGGGCATGTACCTTGCTTGTGGGCACATCTCCACAGTGGGGTGTGCAGGAGGCGGCTGATGGATGTCTCTCTCTCATCGATGTTTCTAACTCTATCCCTCTCCCTTCCTCTCTGTAAAAAATCAATAAAATATATTAAAAAATAAAAATAAAAAAATAAAGTTTGTTGTCTATCTTATCATGGGGTTGTATGTGTGCTTTGTTTACCCACATACCAGTCCGGGCCAGAGAGACGTTGGCACATATTTCCACCCGCCTGTCCTTGCGTCTTCCTTTCCCCGGCGGTGTCTTCGATGAAGTTCAAGGTTTCAGGCCTGACTGGGAATCTCATCATGACCTCCTGGTCAGTGCTCAGCCATGGAGCCACGCCGGCTGGGCCAGTTAAACGTTTGGAGGTGTCGCTGTACGCCACCAGCAGTGCGCGAGGGTTCCGTTTCTCCACGACTGCCAGCCCCGAGTGCGCGTCTTCTTCCTTTTTTTTAATATATTTTATTGATTTTTTCACAGAGAGGAAGGGAGAGTGATAGAGAGCTAGAAACATTGATAAGAGAGAGACATCGATCAGCTGCCTCCCGCATACCTCCCACCCGGGATGTGCCCAAAACCCAGGTACATGCCCTTGACCGGAATCAAACCTGGGGCCTTTCAGTGCGCAGGCTGACGCTCTATCCACTGAGCCACGCCGGTGAGGGCGAGCGTGTGTCCTTTGGGTAACAGACGTGCTGACGGATGAGAGGGGCATCTCTGGAGGTTTTGTCTGCCTTCCTGAGGACGATGCGTGCTGTGGAGACCCTCCCGTGTGCCCGGTGGCCGTTGGTGCATCTTGGGGAGACGATCTTTGTGCCTTTGGCGGGGGTGGTCGGAGCTCCCTCGCACCTTGGACAGTAAGCCCTCCCGATATTGATTCGCACCCGTGTTTCTCCTCGTTCCTCGGTCACTGTCCCAAGCTGCTGATGCTTCCTGCGCGGGCAGAGCCGTGGGCCTGAGGTGACAGCTGCTTTCATCGCTCTGGGACCACGTTCACAAAGTCACCGTCCAGGCCCACGGCAGGCTTGCCTTCCCGCTTTCTCCCAGAAACGCCGCGGCCTCAGGGCTTGCACCTGCAGTTCAGGGCCAGCTGCGGCTCCCTCCCCGGACCCTCCCCCTAACCCAGCGGTTCTCAACCTGTGGGTCGCGACCCCTTTGGGGGTCGAACGATCCTTTCACAGGGGTCGCCTAAGACCACCGGAAAATGCAGATATTGACATCACGATGCATCACAGTAGCAACATTTCATGGTTGAGGGTCACCACCCCATGAGGAACTGTATGCCAGGGTCTCGGCCTGAGGAAGGTGGAGAACCACTGCCCTAACCGTTCAGCAGGCCCCTCCCACGCTGCTTCCCCCGTGACACCTGTGATGCTGGGTGTCACGTGTCGCCTGCCTGAGCCACAGACGCGTTCAGACACGTGGCCCATCACGCCTCTGCCCGTCCCCGGGAGGTGTGTTGGGGGACAAACAGCGGATCCATAGACAGGAGGAGGGGAGGGGGGGGAAAGCAGAGTGTTCTCCCTGCAGCGGGTGGGCGCCGCCCATCAGCTGAGGGGCCCGGAGGACCGACCCTCCCCGCATCGGAGAGCCCCCGCCCAGCCACCTGCCTTCCCGCCGGGACGCCGGCTCATCGCTGCCTCTGGGTTCCTGCATCCCAACCCTGTCTGTCCCCTGCTGCCGGCTCTCAGGCTGCGTGCACACACACACACACACACACACACACACACACACACAGAACTGACCCCGGCTCTCTGGGGCCCGGGCTGACTCACCCGCAGACCTTGGGAGGCGCCCGCCTCCATCAGCATGAGCTCATTTCTACCATAAATCTCTCTCTCTCTCCCTCTGTAAACATCGAGGGGTCCTGTTTCCCTGGAGAACCCTGACCCCGAATCACACCAAAGCCCTTTCCCGGGAAGTCCCCCCCCCCCCCCCCCCCCACTCAGGCTGCAGGAACAAGAGCCTGGCCTCAGGGGCGTGAAGTGGCAAGGCGGGGACCCCTCACCCCCAACGGCCTCCATGTGGTGCCGCAGGGATCCAGGCTGCATCCGGCTCTCAGCTCTGGCTCCTTCCATCCCGGCAACGGGTCCCCACCCTCAGAGAGCGGAAAACTCATGGCCACCCCTAGTGACCTCAGACTGGGAGCGGCACCCCTCCATCCCTCCCGCAGCGCCAGGCGGGGGGGGAGGGGAAGGAGGGCAGAACTGGCCGCCCGGCCCTTATCTCACTGCAAGGGCGTCTGGGAAATGGGAAATGATCACAAACACTTAGCGGGGCCTCCTCCAGGCCCGGCTGTGAGCTAAGCACTTAGAGATCCTTTTCCCGGATCCACAGCCGGGGTGCCTGCGTGCTACGGCGGCCTCGAGGTTCGGCAGGAGCGAAGGATGCCAGACAGCCGGGCCGCATGGGGCCGCAGCTCTGGCCCCTGATCTCCGTGCATCCAGAGCCCCCCCCCGCTTCCCCGTGACCCCCCACGCCTGGCTGCTCCATGCGGCTGGAGGGCGGGATTGGGTTCATTCTCTGCTGCTGCTTCTCTCATCCTCCCCAGGAGTCATTAATTTTTAAACCTCCAGCAAGATCCACCCGTTCCCCCGGAGGAGGCCGGGAAGGAACAGAACGGCCATCACGTCCACGCATTCTTCCAGGAAACGCCGCTGGGGGGGCGGGGGGGGACGCCAGGGGAAGCAGTGAGCCAGCCAGCGGGGGGGCGGCGGCGGGGAGAGCGCTCAGCCACCAGCGGCCATAGTTCCTTGGAGGAAAGACAGGGAGGCAGAACAGGAAGGAGACTGGGGCTCCTTCAGTGCCTGGAAGAGGGGGTGCGCGGTGAGCAGGGGTGCCAGGGGCTTGGGGAGCCCAGCCTGGCAGCTCTCTGCCGTCCTGAGGCCCACGTCGCCCTGCAGAGCAGCTGGAACGGGGGAACCCGCCGTGGAGCGGGAGTCACCTGGCCCCTCCGCAGGCTCCTCCCTGGACCCAGTCTTTTTAAAAGTGATGGTCAGCCCTGACCGGTGTGGCTCAGGGGATAGAGCATCGGCCTGCGGACTGAAGGGTCCCAGGTTCGATTCCGGTCAAGGGCATGTACCTTGGTGGTGGGCACATCCCCAGTAGGAGGTGTGCGGGAGGCAGCTGATGGATGTCTCTCTCTCATCGATGTTTCTAACCCTCGATCCCAGTGGTTCTCAACCTTCCTAAGGCCGAGACCCTTTAAGACAGCTCCTCATGGGGTGGTGACCCCCAACCATAAAATGATTTCCGTGGCTACTTCATCGCTGTCATCTTGCTACTGTGATGAACTGTCATGTAAATATCTGATAGGCAGGATGTATTTTTGTTGTTACAAATTGAACATCATTAAAGCATAGGGATTCATCACAAAAACAATATGTCATTGTATATTGTGAAATATTTATTTCTAATGACAAATAAATGAAATTTTGTCCTGAATCGTGGTGTAGCATGGGTCACAGTCTTCCTAGGACAACAGTAAACTACACGACTACACTTTGCTACACCGAGGAGCGGTGTGTTGGTTCCTCAGACCATGGGAAATAGGTGTTTTCCACTGGTCTTAGGCGACCCCTGTGAAAGGGTCATTCAACCCCCAAAGGGGTCACGACCCACAGGTTGAGAACCGCTGCTCTATCCCTCTCCCTGCCTCTCTGTGAAAAATCAATTTAAAAAATTATTTTCAGAGAGACAGGGAGAGGGAGAGTGGGAGAGACACATCAGTGATGCGAGAGAATCACTGACCGGCTGGCTGCCTGCTGCAGGCCCCCCGCTGGGGATCGAGCTCGCATCCTGGGCATGTGCCCTTGACCAGGAAGCGAACCGTGACCTCCTGGTTCCCAGGCTGATGCTCAGCCCCTGAGCCACAGTCTTACCCCCATCACACCGCACCCTGCCCCTCGGCAGCGCCTTCACATCGCCCCCCCGCAGGGGCCACCAGGGCCTTGGGGATCCCGGTGGTCGCCTAGCGGGGCACCAGCTCGGGGAGGTCTGCAGGTGCCTCCGAAGAATCGGGGCTCAGAAACAGTGTTCCCACCGGCAGAACGGGGTGGGGGGGTTGGTGACCTCTGTTCCATGGATCCCGTGGCCGCGGTGGGCACACCTGAGGGCCTGGGTGGGAGAGACTGCCCCAGAGCCAGGCCGCTCTCCCTATAACCAGGCCGGGGAGGGGAGGGCTGGAAAGAGGGGAGGCTGGGGCTGCTGCTGCCTCACAGTGAGGTGGGGAGGAGGAGGGGAGGGGGCAGCCATCGGTTCATTATCTGTCTGAAGAGAGAGCTCCAAGGCAGGAGCCCACACAAGCAACGCACCTCCCACCTCACACACACAGAAACCGACCCTCCTATCCTGGCCCGGCCCCCTTTTTCACGGCAGCAGGATCAGAGAGGTGCGGTGCCTAAAGGAACGTCACACAGCACTGCCTGTGGCTAGAGCCAGGCTCGAACCCACGTTTTAGAAGGGGCTCAGAAAGAGGCAGGGGCCGAAACCGGTTTGGCTCAGTGGATAGAGCGTTGGCCTGCGGACAGAAGGGTCCCAGGTTCGATTCCGGTTAAGGTCATGTGCCTTGGTTGCAGGCACATCCCCAGCGGGGGGCGTGCGGGAGGCGGCTGATCAATGTCTCTCTCTCTTATCGATGTTTCTAACTCTCTGTAAAAAATCAATAAAATATATTAGAAAGAAAGAAAGAAAGAAAGAAAGAAAGAAAGAAAGAGGCAGGGGTGTGACCTGGGCTGACCCAAGACATCAGCACCTCCGCCTCTTCCTCTCCCAGCTAAAGGGGCTCAGCCCAGGTCTTCCCCGAGGCCACACCTAATCTGGCGGGGGGGGGGGGGGGGGGG
>JAAGEH010000102.1:158690-201235 GCA_011751065.1 Lasiurus cinereus
CTCACCTGCCGGGGCCGGGCCCTCAGGCTGTGGGGCCCTCGGGCTGTGGGGCGCCCAGGCTCTTGGCGTTTCCTCCCCAGGCTCCGGGGGGCGCTGCCCCACAGCACGATGACGGGGAAGATCCCCCTGGGGGCCGCCTCCCCTTACGTGAAGACGAGTTCCGGGGGCTGCACGGACCCCATGAAGTTCTACGCCACCACCTACTGCACTGCCTACGGTGAGGCCCTGGGTGCCGGCGCCCTGGGACGCAGGAGGACGGGGAGAAGCTGACTGCCCCCCCACACCCCACCCCGGTCACACAGAGTGACCGCAGAGATGCGTTCACACCGGGGCGGCTGCAGGCCGCTGCCACGCTGACCTCCGCCCGAGCTGCTGACCCGGGGCCTCAGCCAGCGTCCCAGGGCCAGGCTGTGCTCTCACCGGTTCCTGCCCCGGCTCGGCCCTCCCCATCACCGGGGTGGGGTATGGGGGTGCGGGAAGGAAGCCCTGCCCTCTGCGCACCCACTTTGCTGACCGCCCCCCTCCGGCAGGCCGGGAGGAGTTCAAGCCCCGGATGGGCAGTCACAGAGGCACCGGCTACAAATCCAATTACCGGCCCGTGGTCTCGTACCAAGCCGGGCTCCACGCTCCGGACAACCCAGCCATGGGGTACGGTCTGTCTGCCCGCGTGCTGGGCCCGGCGCTCATGGACGCCCGGGCCTGGGGACCCGGGCCTTCCTGCCCGGCTCGGGGGCTGGGGGTGGGGGGCCTGGCTCCTGGCCCGGGGTCTGCGGGAGGCGGGAGGCCGCGGAGGGAAGCACCCAGCCCCCGGCTGCGCCCTCAGGGAGCGCGTCCCGGACAGCTTCCAGACGGTGAGCAGCCAGAGCTACCGCCCGCTGGAGGTGCCCGACGGCAAGTGCCCGCTGCCCGGGAGCTTGTACCAGACCAACTCCGGCTACTCCCTGGAGAAGGCCACCACCACGCCCACCGCCAAGGAGGTGGGTGCCGGGCCAGGGCGGGGGGCGCTGAGATGGGTGGAAGGAGGGCGGGAAGAGTGGAGACTCCTCTGGCGGGCGGGGTTGCCCGGCTCGGATCCCTCACCTTCATCACCTTCCCCTCATCCTCCCCCAGCCCCTCCCCCCACTTCCACCCCCATGCCCGGCTCCAACCCCAACTCCACGCCCAACCCCATGCCCATGGTTCCAGCATCCCTCCCACGGCTCCAGGCCCACACCCCTACTCTCCCCGTTTCTCAGCATCACCCCACCTTCCTGCCTGTCTTTGTGTGGCCCTGGTTCTTACCACCACCATCACCCCCGCACCCACCCACCCACTCCTGTGTTTACCCACCGACGTCCCGAGCGTCCCCCAGAGGCTGAAGGAGATCAGTGCTGGGGGAACCACAAGGGAGGAGGCAGGGGGCGGAGCGGATGCAGGGTGGGTGGGGACTGCACCTGAAAGCAGGTCAGGGAAGGTTGCTATGGAGACGCCAGACAAAGACGTGAGGCGGGTGGGAGTCTGGCTCAGCTGCAGCAACCTGAGGGCGGAGCGTCCCTGCGGACAGCAGGTGCAAAGGCCCTGGGGCCGGGGGGTGAGGGGGGTCTGGGTGAGGAGTGACAGCGGGGACGCAGGGACCAGAGAGGAGCCGGGGGCTGAGGGCCTTGCGGGCGGCTGTCAGGACGCGGGCTTCTCCTCCCGGTTCGCGGCGAGGACTGCAGAGCTCTGAGCGGAGGGCTGGGGCCTGACCTCGTTGTAGGGGGGCTCCCCCGGAGGCTGCTGGGAGACCCCGGGAGACCAGGCAGCCCTCACCGGCGGCGATGGTTGCCCCCACCCCCCAGGTCAGGAAGGTGCACTTCGACACCCAGGACTACGGGCCGCAGGCCATCCCCGGGCTGGAGCCCAAGCACGTGTCGCTGCTGCAGCAGCAGAGCAAGGGCGCCGTGGAGTGGGAGAACGCGCGGCACGTGAGTGCGACCGGCGGGCTGGACCCCCCCCCCCCCGCCCTCCTCTACGCTGACCGCGGGAAGCCCACGATGCGGGCTCGGGTGCAGGCTCAGCCCCCGGAAAGCAGCGGCTACGGGCGAGCAGAGGGGGTGGTCTCTGCGAGCCTCAGGGTTCACCCGGGCTCCCTGCCCCCCCACTCCAGACGCCCGACCCGGGCCCTGACCTGTGAAGGGAACTCCCCCCCTCCTCCCGGCTCTCCTCTCTTGTGGCCCCTCCCGGTCGGGGCCCCTTGGGGCGCCAGGCCCCGCTGCTCATCACCGGGAGTCCCGTGGGGGTGCGACTCGGCGGTCCTGGTCACCGGGAACCGGCTCTCGTGAATTCCGGTGCAGGGAGGCCTGGTCGGAGGGGAGTGGGTGTCCGGGTGTCAGACTGGCCCTCACGGCTCAGGACACAGCACATGGGTCGGTCTGCTCAGAGCCACAGGCGTCCCCACACCCCACTCTCTGTCCCACACCCCCTCTCTGTCCCAGGGCCCGCGCTTCATGACCTCCGAGTACAGCTCCAAGTATCGCCAGGAGCCCCCCACCCAGACAGGTGGGCGCTGTCTGAGCTCAGACCTCCTCCCACTGCGCCTCCCGCCCCCCCCCCCCCCCCCCCCCCCCCCCGAGATCCCCCCGGGGGCCCCGGGGGGGGGGGCCGGGGGGACGGACCTGGCTCAGCCCCGGGAGGCACTGGGGAAGAAAGAAGGACCTTCAGGCAGTTGGGGTGACCTCCGTGCCTTTGGCTCACCACACCCCAAAGGACAGCTGTCACCTGGCAGGGCTGGTTAGCACCCCAGCACCCTGGCCTGTGCGCCCTGCCCTCCGCTCCTCTCTCCTCCTTTGCCCGGGGTTCTGGTTCCCTCCTGGTGGCCCGGATCCTGGGGTTCAGGCCTCCAGATCCGTGGAGCAGCTCCCTGCCCACCGCCCCCCCTGAGCCCTGGAAGCCCCGTGGCGGGCAGCGGCGGGCCACAGGCCTCCTTTGGCAGATCTCTTGCAGAAGAAAACCATCGGGGCCAAGGAGGAGAGCGGCTTCACGGAGGCGTCCGCCAAGAACCCCATCGCCTTCCAGGCGCCCGCCCAGGCGCTCCCGGGGGACCCGGTGAGTCAGGCCGGGCCGCCCGAGCCTCGGGGAGACGGAGGAATCCCTAGCTTTTTTAAACATATTTTTAAATATATTTTATTGATTTTTCACAGAGAGGAAGGGAGAGGGATAGAGGGTTAGAAACATCGATGAGAGAGAGACATCCATCAGCCGCCTCCTGCACGCCCCCTACTGGGAATGTGCCCGCCACCAAGGTACATACATGCCCCCGACCGGATTCGAACCCGGGACCTTTCAGTCCGCAGGCCGACGCTCTATCCACTGAGCCACACCGGTCTCGGCTTTCTAGCTTTTTTTTAAAGTTATTATTATTTTAAATGTGAGCTGCAGAACCTTTTGTTCAAACGCCAGCTGAAAGAGCATTTGTAAAAACTAGTCCCGAATGCCCCCACTTTCTGGATCAGAAGACCGAGGTCTGAAGAGGGGCCGGGTAGCCAACCGAGGTCACTGGGCACCAGACAGGCCCCCGCGGATGGGCGCCATCAGCATCGCGGCCTCCTCTCAGCCTTCCCACCCCTGGCCCTTTCCTGTTACCCCGTGACCCCCCTTTGTGCTGAGCCCCTTTGGGGGGCCGCCGCCTCAGGGCAGGGGGGGGGCTGACTGACGCGGCTCTGTGGCCTCGCTGCAGGCCCTCCTTTCAGCCCGGAGCACCAGCAAGGCGGACTTTCTCCCCATGACGCCCCTCCATGTAAGCCGGGCGGGAGGGACTCGGGTCCCCCCCGAGGGCTGGGGCGCCGGGGGCGGTTAGGCCGTGTGCCGGCGCCGGCTCCCGCCTCCAGCGCCGCTCTGTCCGCAGGGGGACGAGCTCCTGCCCCAGATGGCCAGGGGCGCCGAGCGGGACACCGGCTTCAGCCGAGTGGACGAGAGGATTCTGGGCTCCAGAGTGAGCGCCCGGGCCCCGGGGAGACAGCACGGGGCCAGGGGGGGGGGGGGGGGGAAGCGGAGACAGGTCCTGGGGCCTGGGCTGGCCCCCAGGGTGGGGAGAAGCAGGGTATTTGAGCCCCTGGGGAGGGGAAGGCCTAGGCCAGCGGTTCTCAACCTTCCTCAGGCCGCGACTCTTTAAGACAGCTCCTCATGTGGTGGTGACCCCCAACCATAAAATGATTTCCGTTGCTACTCCATCACTGTCATTTTGCTACTGTGATGAACTGTCATGTAAACATCTGATAGGCAGGATGTATTTTCGTTGCTACAAATGGAACATCATTAAAGCATAGGGATTAATCACAAAAACAATATGTAATTATATATTGTGAAATATTTATTTCTAATGACAAATAAGTGAAATGTTGTCTTGAATCGTGGTGTAGCATGGGCAACAGTCTTCCTAGGACAACAGTCAACTACATGGCTACACTTTGCGACACCGAGGAGCGGTGTGCTGGTTCCTAAGACCATGGGAAATAGGTGTTTTCCGCTGGTCTTAGGCGACCCCTGTGAAAGGGTCGTTCCACCCCCCAAAGGGGTTGCGACCCGCAGGTTGAGAACCGCTGGCCTAGGGGCTGGGAGGGAGGGTGTGCTGGAAACTGTGGCTGGAGGGGGTGGACGGACGGACGGACGGACGGACGGAAGGAAGGGCAGGTTGCGGCTGCCCGCCTCTGCCTGGCCTCCCTCCTGCTGCCTCTGCCGGCCACCCAGCTACCACCCGTGCCTCCGCCCTGCAGGTGCCCCCTCCCAGCCCGGAGCGCAGCAGCCTGAGCCACTGGCACTTCCAGCACCCCCAGCGGCTGCAACAGACCAATGTCTCCCTGCTTGGCCGGGAGATGGTGGGGAACAAGGTGAGGCCTGGGGTCCCCCCCCACCCCCACCCCCAGCCCTTCCCCTGCTGACCTGACAGCCCCTGTCTGCCCCTCCGGTAGGAGCCCTCAGGGTACAGCCTTAACAACCCCGGCTACGTGCGCAGCCCCTACGACCCCGGCGTGGACAATCCCTACCTGACCTCCTACAGCCAAGGGTGAGCCCCGGCCGGATCTGGCTGGACCCGGCCCTCCAGCGGCCGGGGCGGCCCGGGCCAGCGAGAGCTCAGCCTGGGAGGAGGCCCAACGCCGGGCAGCCGGGGGCTGTGGGAGCCAGGACTGCAGGGGGAGGGGCTGCAGAGGTGGATGGAGAGACTGCAGAGGTGGTGGTGCAGAGGTGGGCAGAGAGGCCATGGCCACAACCCTCTGCGCTGCAGGTACTTCGAGAACATCCCGAAGGGTCTAGACCGGGAAGGCTGGACTCGAGGGGGCCTTCAGCCGCAGAAACCTGGAGGCTACGCCCTCAACCAGCCGGTCACCCGCATGGAGGCCATCCCCACCCCCACAGAGAGCCTGAGGCACCTGCACCCCCACGTGGGAAGGTACCCCTCCCTCCCTCCCTCTCCATCCCATCCTTCTGTCTGTCCTGGCTGTTCCGGCCTCTCCGAAGCCTCAGCCTCGTCCCTCTCCTTCCTTCTGTCCTTTGAGGGGCCGCTCCTCTCTCCCTCCTCTCTCCGGCTCGGTCATGGCTCTCCTGCCCACACGCTCCCCTGTGACCAGAGGCCCTCCTCCCTCGGGCTGCCTGTGGGGGGGGGGGCAGGAGGGGACACACAGCTGAATGGGCTGCGGTCTAGCTCCCTCGGGCACCTCTGGCTCGATCCCTCACAAATGGCATCAGACGGACGGCCGCTGAGGTCCGGCCGCGGGGCAGCGCGGGTCCCCGGGAGGCGCAGGCGCAGCCAAGGCCGGCTCGCTGCCCCCGCTCCTCTGGCCCTTCCTCCCGCAGAACCCTGATCTCCACGGACCCCTTCTACCGCCCCCCACCGCCCAGCGGCCGCTTCAACACCCCCCACTGAGCCGAGGCGGGTAAGGGCTGGGGCCCTCCTGCAGCCGCTCCCACGTGGGGGTGCTGTTGAGGGCCAGCGCACCCCCCAAGCCCTGAGCGGAGGAGGCCCTGCCAGTGGGGAGGGGGGAACCCCAGCCCAGAGCAGGGGTGGGCGAGGGCCAGACCCCCCCAGAGCGCCTCAGGCCTCGTCTTCCTCCCCCAGCACAGGTTCGCCACGCCAACGGGACAGGAGCCGGCTGCTGTCCCTGTCCCCACCCAGAGCCCCGGGACCCCCACCCCCAGTTACTTTCCTAATGAAATAAAGAGCAGCAAAGCAGAGCCGTGTCCGTCACGGGGGGCGGGGTGGGGGCCGAGGCCAGAGGAGGGTCAGGGAGGCCCCGTGGGACTCACCGTGGCGCTGAGGATGGGGCACCTCACTCTGGAGACTGGGTGTCCTCTCCCGCAGGGTCTCCTCTGTGCTGCTGGGGCAGGTGAGGGAGAGAGGAGGCGGGAGAGGGCAGGGGGGCGGGAGGGGACAGAGCTGGGGGCTCAGAGGCCTTGGATGCCTGCTCTATCCCCTGGGGCGGGAGGGTTTCTGGAACCTTCTAGGTCCCACACTGGAGGGGGGAAGGAAAGGGGAGGACGGGGTGGGGGGCAGAGCAGCCCGAAGGTCTCTCCAGAGCAGAGGGAGGAGGGCGCTTACGGACGGACGGACATGTGGACCCAGCCGGAGGGCGGGCAGCAGGAAGGGCCGGTGCCTGGGGGCAGCCCTCGGTGAGAAGGGAAGCAAGCGCCCCAGCGGCTGCCTGGAGCCAGGACCCCAGCCCGCCAGGCAGGGTCTGGGCCGCCACTCAGCACCCGCCTCTCGAGGCACCGGTGCAGCGAGGGCTCTACAGCTGGGTGCTCCCCCATGGGCACCTGCGCCTCGTTTTATAAACGAGAAGCCGGCCAGGAGGGGCAGAGCCGCTCCAGGTCAGCAGAATGGTGGAGGCGGCCCAGCCTGGGCCCAGCGCGTCCCCTGTACCTCGCCGGCCGGCCCCGCGGGCTGAGCGCTGACCCAGGGACCCAGCAGCTGCTTCCCCTCCCCAGCTCTGTGTGTGGGGGGTCGTCTGGGGCGCAGATCTGCTGACCCGGGGCCTGGCGTCCCCCAGCCTTCCGCAGCAGGCCCGGGAGCCGCTGGGCTGGGCCGGGGGTCCCTGTGGCAGGTGGGTGGCTCCAGCTGCTGCAGCATGGGGGGAGGGAGGAGGGGACTCAGTCTCTCAGCTACAGCCCCAGCCAGACCCACGCCCCCGACAGCCCCACGCACATGGCTGGGCCTGCAGGTCCGGGGCCCCAGCACCGGGTGGTCAGCAACCTGGAGATGTGCCACCTGGGCGGCTCCCAACCCAGGCCTGGCCATGTGAGGAGGGAGAGGTGAGGCAGCAAACCCATCACCCACAGTCACCCCAAAACACACACACACCCCGGAGACACACCGGCAATCGCATGGATACAAACATCCCAGCGGAGAAGTGTGCACAGACCAACAACCACACCCAGAAACGTGGAAACACGAAACAAGCATGTACATGGCCACGGGTTTTCACATGAGCACGTGAGGTGCTTCTGCATGCAGACACACACACAGCACATTAATATGCATAGACACAGACACACACAGCACATTAATACGCATAGACACACATAACACACACACATACACAGGCACATCAACACACATAAACTCATTTACACAGGCACATCAACATGCATACACAGACACATTCACATCAACATACATAGACACATCAACACGCATGGATACAGAAAGACACATCAACACGCATAGGCACAGACACACATCAACACACACAGACCCAGACCCAGACCCAGAGACATTAGCATGCACACACAGAGACACACAGACACAGAGACATCAGCGTGCACACACAGACACAGACACAGACACAGACACAGACACAGACACAGACACAGAAGCAGCGGGACAGAGACTCCGGACAGACCCCCCCTCCACTTCTCACTCCCTCGTCGGTGTCTCCTTTCAGCTCGTGTTCCCTGCTCACCCTCCTCCCTGGCCCAGGAGGAGATAGGGTGTCGGGGACACTGGAGCCTGATTCCACCCTCTCTGTACCCCCCTACCCCCCCCACCGCCTCCTGTCCTGCACCCAGTTTCCAGGCCACGGGGCTGGGCTGCCTCGTGGTTTCCTGGGCTGGAAGTGTGGGACCACCACGGGCGGGGGGCTGAGCCACGTGCACGCAGCGCCCACCTGCTGGGCTGCTCGAGCCAACGTGGTTAGCGCTGAGCTGGCTCCCAGCAGGAGCTGCCTGCTGCTGAGCGGAGCAAGCAGACCTCGGGGTGGGGGTGGGGGCCTGAGCGAGGCCACACGGCCCGGCGCGGGGTCTGCCTTCACCGCCTCCTGCTTGGCCCTGGACGGGGCCTTGCACCTTCCCGGGGAGCAGGCCCCTCCTGTCTGGCAGAGCCCGGGGTGACCCAGGAGGCCTAGGCTGCCCCCTCTCCCCGAGGGCACCTCTGCCGGGCCTCCTGGACACGGCCTGCCCCTCCCTCCACCTGCAAACCCCCGCCCGCTGCCCTCACTGCACAGCTGTGCCAGCTGTGCCAACCGCAGCTGCTGCCAAGGCACCAGGACCTTCTGGAAGCCATTCTGAGGCAAACGGCGGCGATTAGCCTTCATCAGGCCCACAGCTCCCGGCGGGGGTTTTCCGTGGGCCTCGTCTTTTCAGCGAGCACACAGAGGGCCTCCCCTGGGGAAGTTTGGGGACACAGGTGGGTGCAGCGCTGAGGGCGTGCTGTGGGGGTGCGGAGCCCCGAGGGCTGATGGGATGCCAGGATCCCAGGATCGGGACAGAGGCGGGTGCCACTCTGACGCACACGGACACGCGTGAGGCCGCCCCTCGTCCTGGCACCGTCTGGCCTGGCTCACGTGGTGACAGGCAGAGCCACCGGCGCACGGGCTTGACCGCTGGCCAGCTGGGAAGAGGCGTCCGCCCGTGGGAACCGGAGGCCGGGGAGGGGCGGCGGGGGGCAGCAGGAGTGGGTCAGCCGCACGCACAGATGGAGGCCCAGAACGCGAAATCCGATCCCCCATGTCCTCTCTGGCCTCTGGGGGCCCCCATTCCAGGGGAGATGTTCCCGGAACAGCCAAACACGCAAGGACGGACAGACACCCCCTCTCCCCGCCCACCAGGTCCTCTGTGAGGCTCGGAGGAGGTCTGTGGGGTCCCAGGGTCCCCGCTGCCGGCTCTTCCGGCTTTTCCAGAGGCCGCTGCAGGCAGGCTCGCCCGGAAGGCTCTGGAGCCGTAAACCTCACCCTGGGAGGGTCTTTGTGGGAACCAGGTCGAGCTGAGTCAGAGACGGAGCGAACGCTCCCTGCCCCCTCCCCCACTCCGGCCACTTAGTGCGTGCTCAGGCCTCTGCTCCCGGCACAGGCCTTTCCCATCACATCACGGAACCTGGGGCCCCGGGGAGGGGGGGGTGCAGGGCGGGGCGGTGAGAATTGGGGCCTGAAGCTTCCTGGGGGAGCCGGGCATCATGCTCGCAGCCCAGGGTGAGCAGAGGCGTGGCTTCCTTCTGCGGAAGAAAAGGGGCGAGTGTGCGTGCAGGTCTCCTTGCCCCGGGCCCCCAGACAGACCTGGGGCTTCCTCCTGCCCCCTCAGGCTCAGCCCAAAGCCGGCGGGGCCCGGGCTCCTTTGCCAGCGGCACCCACCTTCAGGGGGGACACTCAGCCTGCTCTCCCACCTGCCGAGGAGCCTTCGTCGTCTTTGGGGTGGGATTGTGGCTTCTGTGATGAAGCATGTTCCTCTCCCCCCACCCCCCCTCCATCCCCCTTCTGCCAGGGCTGCAGCAGCTGCTTCCAACTGCCAAGTTCAAAGCCGGGCTTTTGCACCTGCACCCCAGGCGCCTCTCCCCAAACTCCGCTCTTGCCTGGCTGTGGTCTCAGCGCGGCTGCAGAGCCTCAAAGCCGAGGGTTTGACTTTGGTCCGAGTTTCCCGGGGAGAGCAGGACGGAGGGGGGACGGAGGGGGGCAGTGGGTACCAGGACACCGTGAAGGGTGGAGCATCAGCTCATACCTCACAGTGGTGACCCCAGGTCCCGCTCGCCTGCATGAGAACCGGTCAAAAGGGTGATCCCCGTTCCAGGGCCAGGACGACGGTGCGGTGTGCCGGGCACTTTCCCAGGCACGAAACTTAAAGTGTCAAAACCGAGTAATCCAGATTTTCTTAAAAAGAGCCTAATGCAACCATTAAAAATAAAAACTAGAAAATAACAACACAAAAAATCTTTGATAAACAAAATATAAAAACGTTTTCTCCCCAACACATTTTTGTTGACTTTAGAGAGGGAGAGAAGGAAGCATCCATGATGAGAGAATCGTGGATCGGCTGCCTCCTGCACGTCCCCCACTGGGGATGGAGCCCACAACCCGGGCCTGTGCCCTGACCCGAAATCAAACCGTGACCTCCTGGTTCCTAGGTCGATGCTCAGCCACTGAGCCACGCCAGCTGGGCCGAAGCATAAACACTTTAAATACAGACGGAATGAGGACTACTGCTCTCTCCTTTTGCCACAGACTCCAATATGGCCATCGTAGCACCGGTACTGGTCCGTCTTTATATTCTGTGCCTGTGGCCAGGGCCCTGCTCACCTCAGCCTAGTCCCCCTTCAGACTCACCCCTTAGCTGTGAGAATGGAGGGGGGGGGGGCGTGAGTCGCTCAGGGAGAGCAGGCGCCCCAGAGAACCTGTGGGCCAGGGGCTCCCTACAACATGCTGGCTAAGGAGGTGCCAGCAGCCGGCCCGGGGCCGAGTATCTAGAACATCATTGAACACTGTTCCTACCCTCATGGAGCTTATACCTCAGGACCCAGGAAACAGACATCAGATAACACGAAGTCAGTTATGTAATTATGTCATTGGAATGAGTACTCTGAAGGAGGAATGTGGGAATTCAAGGATGTATAACATGGTCAAGCTTCTGTCCCTGGCATGGAGGCGTGTCCTGGCATGGAGGCGTGTCCTGGCATGGAGGCGTGTCCAGGCAGGGAGGCGTGTCCTCGGCATGGGGGTATGTCCAGGCATGGAGGCGTGTCCTGGCATGGAGGCGTGTCCCTGCACCAAGTCCCCTTCCCTCCCTGGCTTTGCTGCTCCAGCTCCTGTGTCTCTGGGAGGACTCAGCTTTCAGCAGACCAGCCAGGTCGCTCTCAAGGGCTCTGGTTTCCGGGAACGTGATCCCCAGCGTGTTTCTGGCCTCCAGTTACTCAGGGGGTCAGGGGTACAGGGTGGCAGCGGCTGAGCCAGCCTCGTGAGCTTGGCTGTCTACGAAGGGCTCTGGGCCAATGGGGGCCCAGGCAGTGCCTGCAACTTGCTCATGGGCAAACCCTGAGCTCAGAGCACAGCCCTTCCCTGACCCTGGCCTTGGCGGCCTCCTTACCCTGCCTTCCTGAGTCTGCTTTGTGGTTCTGAAGCTTGCTTTGTGGGGTCTAGGATGCTCCCAGTTGGGCAAACACGCTGACTCCTGGGTCCTGGGTCAAAATGTCCAAGCAGGGCAGTTCTGGAAATCTTTGCAGGATGAGGGCGAGCACAGGGTGGTTCTGTGATTTCTCCCAGCTGAGCGAGGCCATGGGCCACGGAGTCCAGGCTTGGCAGTACGCCGGATTGGGTTTGCATCCTGGCCTTGCCCTTGCCAGTGTATGGCCTTGACCGAGCTATTTACCTTCTTCTTTTTTAAAAATAAATTTTTATTCATTTCAGAGAGGAAGAAAGAGAGAGGAGACGTCAATGATGAGAATCATTGATCAGCTGCCTCCTGTATATCCCCTACGGGAGGTTGAGCCTGCAACCTTGACCAGATCAAACCTGGGACCCCTCAGTCTGCAGGCCAAGGCTCCATCCACTGAGCCAAACCGGCCAGGGCGAGTTATTGAACTGGCTGAACTGGTTTTCTCATCTGTGGAGCAGGGAACTTGGCGCCTGCTTGGCCAAGGTGGTCAGGAAATGAAGTTCCTTCATCCCACACACACATGGAGCGTCCTTACTGTGTGGAGGGGACCAAGATTACGGTGTGGCTGGACACGCCTCCATGCCCTTTCCCAGTGCGCCCACAAATGCACACACACATGCACACACGTGTGCACACACACATGCACACCCATGCATACGCGAGCACGTGCCCGAGCGCACACACACACCCCTTCCTTGCTGCAGCAGCCACAGGGATCCTGTTACAATGCATGTCGGCTCATGCCATTCTTCTGCTCAAAGTCCCCCATTCACCTCTCACCAAAGGTCAAAGTCAAAGCCTTCACAAAGACCCCCACCTCCCGAGATGTCCTCTCTCTGCCATCTCCCTGCTGCCTGGGCTCCCTGAGGCTCCTGCCGGGGCCTCAGCACTGCCACCCCCCGTCCTGGAACACATGTGCCCCGGACATCCGTCTGCAAGGCCTCTCCCTCCCCTCCCTCCAGCCTTGCTCTGAGGCTGCCCGTCCTGAGGCTCCCGGCCCCTCCTGTTCCTGAGGGCCTCGGTCACTCTCTGTGTTGGTCACTCCCTCCATGCACTGATGGATGCTGGCACAGCGGGAAAGGCCTCTTGTGGATGACCTCCACGGGCGGGAATGTCCGTCCCACAGCGGCAGGGTTTGGGGGTCTGTGAATGTTAACATTCAGTCCCCTCCCTGGTCCAGCCACACGGCAGGGCCACGCTGTGTGGTGAGCGAGTCCCTGCGTGCAGGCGAGGACTGCATTCCGCGGTGCAGGCACGAGGGGGCATGGCATGAAGGGCATTGACACTTGCCTTTTTTTTGCCAAATGAGGGACTGGGCGAGGTTCTCAGGAGACCATGAGCCCGTTGGAGCTGTGGCATCACGGAGGGGAGGGGGGTCCAGCCTCCTGTGTTTCCCGGGGACGAGCACCCCAGCTTCCTGCAGACCAGCAGCAGAGCCTGTGACCCATTTCCTTGGCTGAGCTCCCTCCCGCTCCGGCCGTTCACGGTCGGCTCTCAGAGGCGCACGTCCCCGCCTGCGCAGGACTCGGTGCTAACATTCCGGGACCTCCCTCCGCTCCCAGCAGCCACAGGGTCCGAGGGTGAGGGCGGGGGGCGTGTGGGGACGCGGGAGGGAAGACAAAGGGGACCTTCTGTAGTACAGATGCTGTGTCCCTCCTCCTCCCAGAAAAGAAAGCGGCTTGAAAGCGAGGTGACAAAATATGTGCACACACACACACACCTCCCAGGCCCGGGGTGTCTGCCACAGAGAGCTGCGTCCTTTCCTGCGGGTCAAATCTCTCCTGCAAAACGCAGCCTCGCAAGTGGGCAGGCCATTACAGCTGACGATCAGGGATGGCGAGGCACCTGAGGGACCCGGATTCTGGGTGGGTGCAGCGGGGGAATGGGCAGCGGGTGGCGGAGTGTGGGCCCACTCCTCTGGCTGCGGGAGCCCCCTCTCCTTCCTGGCTCCCCCCCTCCCCCGGCTCTCAGTTTCCTGCCGTCCCGGGGAGCGGGGAGAGGCTGAGAGGCCCCGTGCTGGGGCTGGAGCTAATTCATTAGCGACGCCTCGACAAGAACGGGGCGCCCGCAGAGCCGGCGTGATTCATCAGCGCGATTGCCCGCTGCCAGCCTGCGTGGGCCGGAGTGCCAGCACATTTTACCTGTGCCCACCGAGAAGGACTCGGTGGGAGGCGAGGGTACAGCAGGGCCCGGGCGCAAGAGAAGGCCTCAGAAAGGGGGGGGGCGGTGCCCGTGCCCTGGAGCCCAGCACGCTCTGCGGCGGCGGGCGCTGGGGAGGCCGGGCCCGGGAGGGCCGCCTGGCGCGGGAGTGCCAGCTCCAAGCATGTGGCGAGGGCGGCTGTGGGGCTTCCTCCCCCACTGCGCCTGTTCCCCGGGGGGGGGGGCATCTGTTTGAGGGGCAGCGGGAGGCGGGGTGGCGCTCGGCTCACCCCCCAGCTGGGCTGCGTGTTCCTCCGGGAAGTTCTCCCAGAGGAGCAGACAGTTGAGCTGACGTGGGGCTCGGGTGAGGCCTGGGAGGAGTGGGAAGGCTCGGGCTGGGGCGCAGGCTCTCCCGTACCCCAGCTCTGATATCTAGGTTGCGCTTACCCTCTGCCCAGGTCCCCTGCCTCCCTCTGAGGTCCTGTCTGCGTCTCATCCATTTCCATCCCAAGACGGGGGTCCCGGGCTGCTTCCTGGCTGCAGCCATACCTGCCTCTGTGTCCCGCGCCCCCACCGGGACACCCCCAGCCCTGTTACCACCGCTATTGCTCCTTTATCCCCCACTCACATGGAGGGTCTGAGCGAACCGAGTCACTGAGGAACTTCCTTCACGTGAAACTCGGGAACAGGCCTCACCGACCCCGGATGAGGGAGGTCAGGGTCGTGGCTGTCCCTGGGAGCGGGGAGTTGATGGTAAGAGGCACCAGGGGACCCTGAGTGATGGCCAGACTGCAGGGGCGTTCACATCTGTCAAAGCTCAACCCGTATCCCTGGCCGGTTTGGCTCAGTGGCTAGAGCCTGCGGACCGATGGGCACGTGCCTGGATTTCGGGCTCCATCCCCCTGGCAGGGGGCGGGCAGGAGGCAGCGGGTCCGTGTTTCTCTCTCATCATTCTCTCTCTCTCCCTTCCTCTCTGAAATCAATACAAACATCCTTAAGAAAAAAACTGCACACGTATGTGGCCCATGCATGTCCCTGTCTGCGAAAGATACCTACTATGTGCCGGCCCGGAGCCAGCAGGGCACACTCCTGCCTGTGGAGCGCCTCTATGAGAGCGGGTGCCCGCCGGGTCCACTGCTCTCGGCCCTGGAGGCCCCCTGTCTCAGCCTGCAGTGGGGATGGAGTGGCGGGGGGTGGTCAAAGGGCAGGGTGAGCCCGAGGTCTGCCCCCCTGGGCCAGTCCCCAGGTCACGCGGAGGGCAGAGGAGGCCTGCCCATCCCTGAGGCCACTTTCCAAGGCTCCACTGCGGGGGGCGCACGGCCCTCGCAGGAGGAGGTGCAGCGATCGGTCCACTTACCTGCGTGCTCCGCGGCCAGAGAGCCACGCGCCGCCCGCCAGCGGGGTCACCTTGGGCAAGTAAGTCTCACTCAGCTCATCCGGCCTCTCAGAGCCTCACCCCTTCCTCTTTAAAACTGGGGTGCAGAGAGCACCTGCCCCGTGCAAGGAGTGCTGGGCGCCGCCAGCCTCCCTGCCCAGCTGCGGCCGGAGCGCTCCGAAGGCGCGGGAGCAAGCGCAACAGGCAGAGTCCGGAGCGAAAGGGGTCCTGGCCGGGGGGGGGGGGGGGGGCAGGTGCAGAACCCCCCGACCCCCCAGGCCACCCGCAGCGGGAGCCTCGCAGGAGGAGGGACGCGCGGCCGGCGGTGCGCGCGCGCGCCCAGGAGGAACCTGCGGGGCGAGGCTGCGGTCCCGGCGCGCGCGGGGGGCTCCGCGTCCCCGAAAGCCCTCCGATGGGACCCGCCGCGGGAAGGACCCCGAGTCCCGGGTCCAGAAGTGGCCCTCGCGGGGGCGGCCAGTCGCGGGCGGTGGGTGACCGCAGGGGCCGGCGGTGACCGCCCTCCTGGGTCCCTTCTCCAGGCGCGCGTGTGCGGAGCCCGGGACTGCGCGCGCCCGGCGTCTCCCGGGGCCTGGGGTCCCCCGCGGCTCGGACTCGCCGGGCTTCTGGGCGCCAATGACCGCCCTCCGAGCGGCTCGCTGCGACGGGCGAGCGCTGGAGGGAGTCGCGGCGGGGTTTGGGGGGGCGGATCTGTGCCCCGCCAAACGCCAGGCTCGGGAGGAGCGGCCCCCGGGGGTCCCCCTCGGCCCGCGCTGGCCAGCGCCCGCCCGCTCCTCGGCCCCGCCCCGCCCCGCCCATCCCTCCGCCTCCTGGGCAGCCGCGTCGGGGGTTGCCAGGGCGACGGGTCGCTTAGCTGCGAGTCAGCGGGAACCCGAGCCAGTCGGCCGGCGGCGTCGGGAGCCGGGGGAGGCCAGAGGGCGAGCCTCCGCGCGCCCCGCGCCCCCAGCGGGTGCCTCCTGGCAGCCGCGCGCGGCCCCCCATCCCGGTGCCGTCGTCGGGGGGAGGCCAGGGCGGTGCAATGCCAAGCGGCGGCGTTGGCAGCAGCCCCGCTCGGGGCCCGTGAGCATGGGCATCGCCGAGTCCACGCCGGACGAGCTGCCGTCGGACGCGGAGGAGCAGCTGCGCCAGGGCGGCGAGCAGCAGCTGGAGCTGAGCGGGCGGCGGCTGCGGCGGCTGCCCGGCGCCGTGTGCGCGCTCAGCCGCCTGGAGAAGCTGTACGTGAGCGGCACGGGGCTGCGCGAGCTGCCCGAGGAGATCGAGGAGCTGCGCGAGCTGCGCATCCTGGCGCTGGACGCCAACAAGCTGGAGCGCCTGCCCGACGGGCTGTGCCGCCTGCCGCGCCTCGCGCGCCTCTACCTGGGCGGCAACCGGCTGCTGGCGCTGCCCGGCGGCTTCGCGCGGCTGCAGAGCCTGCGCTGCCTCTGGCTCGAGGGCAACTTCCTGCGCCGCTTCCCGCGGCCGCTGCTGCGCCTGGCCGCGCTCCGGTCGCTGCAGATGGGCGACAACCGCCTGCGCGCGCTGCCCGCCGACCTGCCCCGCATGGCGGGCCTGCGCGGCCTCTGGCTCTACGGCAACCGCTTCGAGGAGTTCCCGCCGCCGCTGCTGCGCATGGGCCGCCTGCGCATCCTCGACCTGGACCGCAACCGCCTGGGCGGCTTCCCGGACCTGCGGCCGCTGCGCTCGCTGCGCGTCTTCTCCTACGACCACAACCCCGTCACCGGGCCGCCGCGCGTCGCCGACACCGTCTTCCTCGTGGGCGAGGGCGCCGTGGAGCGCATGGCCGAGCGCGACGAGCCCGGGCCCCCCCGGAGGCCGCCCCGCAGGAGGCCGGCGCGCGCCTTCGAGGACGACGAGGAGGAGGAGCTGCTCATCGGGGCTGGGGGCTCGCGCGCCCTGGCACCCCCGGGGGGCGGCACCCTGCGCGCCCTGGACGCCGCCGCCACCGAGCCAGCCCTGGGCACCTGAGCCTGTGCTCTGGGTGATGGTCCTCGGGCCACTCGGGGAGGAGGGGATCTGGGGAGCTCCTTGGGGAGCGGTGGGCCGAGCAGGAGGCCGCTTGGTGGGGGAGTCGCCTGGAACAGGCAGGCCTGGGGGCCATCTCCAGACCGTCCTGGGCAGTCGTCGGACCAGGGAGCACCGTCTCCAGCCAGCCCCTCGCCCCCCGCCATCTGTGTGGGGCTCCTCAGAGCGGCACTGACCACACGACAGAGAGGCCAGCTTCCTCCCGGGAACGGGGCCACTGCTGGGTGCAGCCAGCACCTGGCGGAGAGTGGACGGACGCCCAGGTGCCCACCGCCTCCCGCCTCCTGGAGGTTGGCTCTCTTCCTGCGAGGCCGGCCCGCCCTGGGGGGAGGGCCTGGCCGGGGCAGAGGCCTGCAGCAGGGGGGGGGGCGGTGCCCAGGACAGCAGTGGGGAAACGGGGATGGGGGGCCCACACACCGCAGCGGCCCCAGCTCCTCCAACCGGGGAGCATGGGACGGACATACCGCCCTCCCCATCCCCCCGCTCCCCCCTCTCGCCGTTTCCCTCTGGGAAGGGGGGCTCAGGAGGCAGGTCTGCACCTCGTCTGCCTCCAGTTCCCTCCTCCCAGCTTGTGCCTGGAATCTGGCAGCGAAAGAAGCTCGGCGTCCTCCCTCCCCCGCCCGCGCCTCCCAGCTGTCAAGGTTGACAAGCAGCCACTCTGCCTGGAGGCCTCGGGCAGGCACGGAGAGCGGAGAGCGAGCGAGCGTGCGGTCCTAGGCCTTTCCCACCGCCTGCACTCTCCATTCCCTTAAATGGGCACAGCCAGGGCGGCTGGCACGGCGCGGGGCATGGGACGAGCACTGTGTGCCTCCACTCCGTCACCAGGGACAGCCTCAAGTGGGCGAGGAGGGGCGCCTCACTCTGCCATTCCCGGGGCCAGATCTTTCCCATCCGAGCAATAATGGGCGGGGTGGGCGGGGCGGGCGGGGCGGATGGGGCCAGGGACACTCAGGGACACGGTGGGGCCAGGGCCCCACGTGGTGGTGGCGGCGGCTTCTCTAGGAAGAGGCACAAAAAAAAACGGGCTGCCAGCAAATTACATTTCTCGGAGAAAGAATGTGCATTTCCCCACGCCTGTTTATTTATAATTCCCGGGGCGCCGGGTCCCTCTGGCACTGCCCTCTGTCCCTGTGCTCGGCTCCCAGAGCGACGTCCGGCCAACGGCCGCCTTCGGTCTGGGGGACAAACCCCGAGGCTTTGGCTGCTCCAGGCTGCTCCCCTCCGTCATGCTGTAACTTACTCTCTGCCTCCCGCCGCCTCCCCCCAGCTCGGCCCCTTCCTTGGCCTTCTCCAGGTTAACGCTCAGGTTCCGACACCTAAGATGCTCCCCAGTCTCCCTCCAGCGGGGCTGGCCTTTCTCCATTCCTTCCCCGCTCCTCCCTCCCACCCCCCCTCGTGACTCTGTCCCTCCCTCCTTCCACTCCCTCTCCCTGTCTGGCTTTCTTCGTTTCTTTTTTATCCGGTTATGGTTGGGACTTTCTCCCCTCATTGTCCAGAAAAAGAAAAAAAATTAAAACTTGAAAGAAAGGAAGAAAATGGTAAAGCTCCAAGCCTCTTAGAGGCCCTTCTCCCATGAGAGGCTGCTAGGCCACCATCACCATGGTGACAGGGCTGATGTCATTCGAGGCCCAAAGGTCAGGCCGGGCCTAGTAGTGCTGCTGGCCACTGGGCTGGGCCTAGGGTTGGGAGGTGGCGGCTGGGGAGGGTCTGGAGCAGTCAGCTGGCCAGTGAGAGTGACGAACAGAAAGCGGGGAGCTGGCGGGCTGCCTCCTGCTTAAGGAGGAAGAGGGGTCCCTCCTAGAACTCCTCAGGTCCCCACGCTCACCCCCTGTGTGGCTCCTTCTCGGGGCCTGGGAGCTGAGAGGAAGGACATGAGGCCTCGGGTCCCACAGGTCGGGTGGGAGTGGCCACAGGCAAGAAGGTCCTCTGACCCCGTGACCCGTGTCCTGGCACCTGGGGGGAGGAGGGGATGCCTGTGGTCCTGGCGTCAGGAGGCTTGGGTTCCAGTCCCAGGTCTAAGAGTGACCTTGAGGAAGGCATGGCGCCCCCCTCACCTGGGCCTCAGGTTCTCCATCTGCACACAGGAGGGGGGCATATTTAGATCCCTCTGCAGCTCAGGGATCCACACACCCTGTCTGTCTACCTTCCCTTTATGCAAACCTTAGACACCGGGGAGCAGGGTGCGGGGGCAGCCGCCGTCACCACGAGTAACTGCTGGCTCTGTGAGCCCCGGTGCCCTTCCTCTTCCTCTTCCTCTTCCTCTTCCTCTTCCTCTCCTCTCCTCTCTGGTCTGTTTCCCTGAAACTCTATCCCTGTTGCAAAGACCCGTGCTGAGGCCCCTGGGCCACCCCGGGCTGGCCCCTGACTCTGCTGCTCCCGGCTTCACCCCCGGAGCCAGCTCCTCGGGGAGGCAGAGTTTGCTGAAAGTGGGGGCCGATGCCCAGCTGCAGAGCCCTCCGAGGGCCCGTCTCCCTGCGGAAACGGGGCAACCTGGGTAAGGAGGGGCTGTTGTCAGGACAGCTGAGCAGAACAGCCAGCCCCCCTCGGTGAGGAAGAGAGCACTGTGCTAGGAGTCCTTGCCCTCCTACCCCCACCCCCCACACACCAGCTGCCTGTGCCTCCCTTTGGGGAGCGGGAGGAGGGTGATTGGGGGGGCCACTTGTAACACCACTGTGTCTGCAGTCTCCGGAGTTGGCAGTCGGCCGTGTGTGGGCCCCGGGGATGAGGTGGGGGGGGGCGGTCAGGAGGGCCTTGAGGAGTTGTGGTGTGCCAGGCTTGAGGGCAGAGGCCAAGGCAGTTGGCATCAGAGCCGGAAGGCAGGCAGCGGGGACAAGAGCAGAGCTGGGGCCGGGCAAGAGGCCGGTCTGCCATAAAGGGGGCCGGGCCTCAGTGCTCAGCCTGTGCAGTGCCAGATCCCCTCTGGCCTTGGCTGGCTGGCAGGTCTGGTGTGGGACGAGTGTTAGTTGTCAGTAACCTGCTCATCCTCCCTCGTGGGCCCTCCCCTCCTTTCCCTCCCCCCCAGCCAGACCTCCTGGGAGATGGGGGAGGGTGGACCCTTTCCCGGCTTTGTCACGCTACCCCCTCTTCCTGTCCTTCCCCCCCCCACACACACACACCTGTCAGGAGCTTGGGCAAGCAGAACAGGGTGCTTGGGACCGGGCCCTGCCCAGAAGTCACCTCCTTGCCTCCCAGGCCTCCCCCCATCCCCCCCCCCGCCCCCCCTGCTCAGCATCTGCCCAGACGCTGTGGAAGACACGTGGGCACCTCGTTCTGAGGATGGATGTTTATTAGCGCACCCGGGGGTGCCACACGGAACACAGATTGAGAAGACAGGGATCCCTGCCCAGGGGGCTCACAAGCTAAGCGAGACACAACAGACACGAACACACAGGACACGAACACGGGGGGTGGGGCCGCTGCCAGGGGTGCAGGCGACGGTGGAGGGGCCGCGGGCCGGGGCGCACGCAGCGTGTCCAAGCATCGCCCTTGGGTGTGTGCGCACTCCGTGGGAGCCGCTGGGAGGACGGAGCGGGGCCAGGACGGCCTTCCCGAGTCGCGGAGCCCCGGAGAGACTCAGAGTGCCAGCCCCAGCGGGCGGGGACCCAGGCCGGGGAGGGGCAGGCCAGTCTGCGTGGAGGACCAGGGCCTAGGGAGTGAAGGCAGGGGGACGAGGCAGAGAGTCCAGGAGGAGGCCGGAGCCCCTCGGCCGGCCGGTGAGCTGTCCCTGCTGGAGGCCGGTTCCCGGGGCCGTCTCCCCGCAGAGAGCTGGGGGAAGGGGCCCTCTGAGCTACTTACCTGACCCTCGGGCCCGCTCCCACCTCGGGGCAGAGATGAGAAGGAAAAAGAGACCCAGGCTGCTGGCATGGTGGGAGGGGCAGGGAGAAGGCGGGGTCTCAGCGCGGCTGGCCAGGGCCCGGGGAGCAGGGGGCGCGACGGCCCCCTCACGCTGGGGTGGACACGCGACAACCGAGGGCCCTCGTTCCCGTGTCCATCACGGGGGTAGCACCGTCCCCCTGAGCTGTCCTGAGAGCGCCCGGCCCTGTGTCCCCTGGCGGCCGGGGGCGGGCGGCTGGATGGTTATTGCTCCTCTGTGGCCCACGAGGCCGGGGGACCCAGGCCCGGTGCCCGCGGGCATGCGGGCGGGGCTGGCCAGGGGCTCTTTAAAGCTGGAGAGACTTTTCTAACCGAGAGGACTAAACCAGGGAGGGCGGCGAGAAGCCACAGGCCCAGCCTCCGAGCGGCCCCTGAGGGCCAGGAAGGAGCCACTGACGTGTACACGGGGGAGTGGGGAGGTCTGGCCCCCCTTTGGTCTGTCTGACCCGCCGTGGGGGGGAGGGTGGCGAGGGCCCCCTGGGACATGGGGGAGGGGATGTTGGACAGGGTGCCCCTCAGACCTCACGGTGATGGTGATGCTGCTCCTAACACACCGAGCTTCCGGTCTGAGCCTCAATGCCAAGGGGACAAGGCAAGGGGAGACTCTGCGCCCAGCTCCCCACCCCGGCCCCCCACTGCCTCTGTCCCTGGGAAGTGAGGGGGGGCTGGGCCCCCCCGAGGAAACAGCCAACGCCTGACTTTTCCACGATCCTTTATTAACCGGGACGGCCCGGCCACAGCGCGGGCTTCCCCACAGAAAGATGGTGTGCAAAGAGGACGCCTCGCTGGCTGAGAGGGTGCGCGTGGTGGAAAGTTTATGGTTCTGTTTTTTCCCTTTTTATTTATTTTTTTCTTTCTTTCCTTCGGCTTTTCGTTTCTCTCGACTGCATGTTTTTTTTTCTTCTTTTTTGTGACACTGGGTGTTTTTTTGTTTTTTAAAGAAAACACTTGCGCTCGAGGACTCCCAACACGATACAAACGATGGCTCCCAGTCCCCCACCCCCCGGGCCCGGCGGGTGGGGGTCAGGGGGGCCCCCTCGCTGTTTGTGGCTGTTTTCCTGGTGTGGGCACAGGGGGGACAGGGCGAGCCCGGGGCGGTGGGGTCTGTACAGCAGCGCCCTGGAGGGAGGCGGCACAAGAAAGGGAACCTGGACAGATAACGACTAAGTCTAGGGGTCCCCCCCCACCCCAAAGACGGAGACGACGCTCAGAAAGGGGCCGGGGACGCAGGGGAGAGAGATGGGGGGCCAGGCCGTGGGGAGGGGCCGGCGGGCCTGGCTTCCAGCTGCAGGAGGAGGAACACGCTGGCTGGCGGCTCGCGGGGAGCCCCTCCCAGCGCCCCCCCTCCTGCCCTGACCCCCTGACCCCGGGGGGCGGCGGCCTCACAACCTCCCCTATGAGGTAGGTGAAGAATTGTTGCCATCGGTTTACGGATGGGGAAACTGAGGCCCCAGGAGGGTGGGGGATTGGCCCAAGGTCCTGGGAGGGCGGCAGGCTCCGGCGCCCACCCCTTCCATCCTCGTTCCCTGCCCCCCCCCATTCCCCAGACCCCCCGCCTGGCCCTTGGCCCACACCCTGCAAATGATGCAACCCCTTCCCCTTCCCTTCCCCCACCGCCCGGGGCTCTGCAGCGGAAGAGGGGGCCTGGGGCCCGGCTTGCTCGCCTCCCACGGGGTGCAGGGGCCCAGGGCCCCCCCTGCCTGTGGAGACAGCACCCTCTCTTCGCGTCCCCGCCCTCCCGTCCCCGCCGGGGGCTGGTCCCCAGCCGGCTGGCTGGGTGAGGACGGGGCGGGCCCCCAGCTGAAGCGGAGCTGCCCTAGAGAAACACGTGGGTGTGCAAGGGGTGTGGGCGACTAGCTGCGGACACGGGCACTTCCCACTCTGCAACACGACCCTCCGCTGCGTGGGACCTTCCAAGGCTGGGGGGGGGGGTGGAGGGCGACTCAGTGTCAGGAAATCCCACCCGGGAAGATGGGACCCGTCCGCCACTCAGGGGGGCGCCTACGGCAGGAGGCTGCTCCCCACCTGCCCGTGCTGTGGCCACGCTCTGTAAGCGGGGGGCTCTGTCCAGAGTTCTCCTTTCCTGGGGTGCTGTCCCCTGTCTGGGGTGGGCCTTGGTCCCAGAGCGCGGTCACCGACTGCGGTGTCCCGGCGCCACCTGGCGGTGGGTGCCGGGAATGGCAGGTCCCGGCTGGAGGAGCCCCAGGGTGGGAAGCTGTCCTGTGTCAATACCAGGCCCCCTAGTGGGGCACGCGGACTTAAGCAGGGGTTACCCTCAATCTGCTGTCGCCAAGGGGCCGAAACTGCAGCAGCGGAGGCCAAGAAGTCTCCGAGCTCACCACATGCCTCCCCACCTCCTCCACTCCCCACCCCTCACTTGTCCCTCCTCTCGTGGGCCCTGGAATGTTCCCGGCGTCCCTGCCCTGAACGGAGAAGGGGAGCAGGAGCTGCCGGGAAGGACGGGGAGCAGCGGGGGGGTGGGGGGAGACACTCCTGGAGAAGAATGGGAGATGCGGGAGCAGGGACAACGACAGGGAAGGTGAGCAAGCAGAAGGATGGAGCGGGGAGGAGTGGGGGTGGGGGTAGGGGTGGGGGCAGGTCTGCACGGACAGGGCGAGAAGAAGGGGAAGAAAGTGGGGATCCGGTAGAATACTGCCAGCGGGGCTGGGCCATGGGACCTGGGGTGAGCTAGGGTGTCTGGAAGGAAGGGCGCAGGTGGGTCCCGGCGGGAGGGGATGCATACAGTAGGTGCTTAAAAGGTGCAAAATGATGTTCAAGACATGAATGACGTCACCGGGGAAGGAGCTACCGGAGAACTCTGAGCAGAGAGAGGCCCTGGGGGAGGGGACAGGGTGGGGGGGTTCAGCTGGAGGCAGCCCAGTCCTCAGCCCAGCTCAGTCCTCTGCCCTCTTCCCCACAGCGCCCTCCCCCTCCCCTCCTCACCCCTCCCTGCGTCTCCTCTCCTGCCCCTGGCTCAGTGCGTGGTCCCCTCCGGCCTGCAGCCCCGCCTCCCTTCATGAGACCCTGCCCCCTCTGCACAGTCCTCACACCGCCGACCCCAGGGGGACAGGGAGCGAGCACCCCCCCCTCCCCAACACACACACACATGCACGCGTGTGCACACACATACACACACACGGTGGACACAACACAAGTACACAGGGCTGCGGCCTCCGGACGCCCCAGGGGCTCTCTGCTCTCCTTAACATTCAGGGCCCAGGCGGCACCCGAAACTGCCCTGGGTCTGGCGGGCCCAAACCCCTCGGCCCCCCCTCTCTGGGGCCTCTCTCCCCTCCAGGCACCACCTTAAAGAAAACGGGGGACGGCGCCCCCCTGGCGGGCCGCTGGAGGGATCTCCCGGCCCCGTCTGGCTCTCAGGACCTCCCCCACTTCTTTCGTCTCGGCGAGTCGGGAAGGGAAAGGGGCAAAGCAGGGAAATGGCTCCCCCAGCCCCTCCCCCAGAGCTGGCCGGGCGGAGGAGGGGGCTGGTGCTTCCTGGAAACGGGGCCCCGGGACCGCCGGGACCCCTCCCTGGCCGAGCCGGCAGGGTCCCCCCTCACCCACGCAGGGGGCCAGGCCGGGCGTTGTGCATAAAGTGGTGCGGGCGTGATGGGGGCCCGGCTTGCCGGGCCCGGGGCCTCCGGCGGCCGCCTCAGGCCTTGAGCTGGTGCCACTGGGCCACCGGCTGCCGCGGCCGCGCGATCATGTCCTTCCAGTGCTTGACCTCGCCGGGCCCGCTCTTCCAGGACAGGTAGATCTGCGGGGAGAGGACCGTGAGCGGCCCCCCACGTCCCCTTCCCTTCCCTTCCCTTCCCTTCCCTTCCCTTCCCTTCCCTTCCCTTCCCTTCCGGCAGTGACAGCTGCAGGCCAGGCCTCTCGGCCTCCGCCCTGCCCCGCTGCCCACTTCCCAGGGGAGCATGGGGGAGACCTCGCACTCGCACTGGCTGGGAGAGCAGGAAACAGGCTCAGGAGGGGGTGGCCGCTCAGAGTCAGGGACCTGGCCCCGGCCCCCGGCCTCCCAGGCTCCCCCGCTTCACACCAAACCAGCGGTTCTCAGCCTTCCTAAGGCCGCGACCCTCCGATCCAGCGCCTCCTGTTGTGTGACCCCAACCACACAACTCTTCTCCTCGCTGCGTCACAACTGGCCCGGCCCGCAGGTTGAGAGCCTCGGACTGTCAGAAAACACCGATCTTTACATGATCATTCCTAACAGCAGCAAAATGGCAGGTATGAAGCAGCCACGAGAACCAGTTTCTGGGTGGGGGTCACCCCAGCACGAGGAGCTGGATGAAAAGGTCTCGGCGCCAGGAAGGCTGAGAACCCCTGCGCTAAAGCATTTGGAGCAGGAACACGGAAGGGGTGGCCACCGGCAACTCCTGGGAAACCTCCAGGCCCGGCACCGACTTTCTGCCTCATCCATGAGAGGAGCCAGATGCACGCGTGTGCATACACACACACACACACACACACACACACACACACACGTGGGAGCGCCAGTTTCACAGCGGAGAGCACTGCAGCTTGAGGCCGGGGACCTGCCCAGGCCGCCCAGCTAAAGCGGGGGAGGTGGGACGTGGCCCACCTGGTGCGCCCTCTGCAGAGGGGACCCTGGGGGCCGCTGCTCTGAGGTCCTCTCCCCGAAAGTCGTTTTGGGATCCCGGCCATCCCACCCCCCCTGCCTTCCCAGCTGGCCGTCCTGGTGATGGGCCACAGCACCCCCTCATCTTCAGAGGCCTGGGGGCGGGGCGGGGGGCCGATCCCAGGTGGCCCTTCCAGCCCCGTGCTCCCCCGCTCCCCTGCTGCGGCCAGGACAGACCCGCCTGCCTCGCCCCTACCTTGCCGATGACGTCATTGCGGCTGAGCCGGTCCTTGTCCATGACGGTGATGACGATGGTGGTCTCCCTCAGCTTCTCCGTGGGGACGTCGAAGGCGAAGGACTCGTTGAAGACGGGGTTCAGGTTCCTCTTCATCGTCACCGTCTTCTTCTTCTCCACCCGCTTGTCCTTGTACATCAGCCACACCTTCACGTAGGGGTCTGGCCATGGGGGGTGGGGACGGGGAGGTCAGCCGGCAGCGGGCAGCTTCTCAGGGCGCCCGTCTCATCCTCAGGGTGGTAGCAGGGGCGGGGGGTCAAGAAAGCCCCCAGCAAGAGAGGGGTCAGCCCGCTGGACAGAGGAGCGGGAAGGGGGGGACTCAGGGACCCCGCTACCCTCCTGCGCACACGGAGGGGAAGCCCAGCCGAGAGGCGGGGTCCCGCCGGAGGCCACAGACGGGTGGTGTCGGAGTTGGGGTCCGGGCCGGGCCCCCCGCAGTGTCCCTTCCTATGGTTCTGGGAGGGACAGTCTGAGAGGCCGTGGACTGTCCCCTGCAAGGGCTCCAGGGCCAAGAAGTGGAGACTGGAGGTGGGCGGGGGGATGATGGGAAGAGTGTGGACCCCGCCGTCCACACACAGCATGACCGTATCCCTCAGCCTCCCCCTCCCCCCCGCCCCAGACCCCCACCCCCTTGCTGCAGGAGCCCCACCTGACGTGCCCCCGATGTCCATGGCTTTGAGGTTCCGGGCTTTGATGATGTTCACAATGATGGAGTTGGCGGAGGGGTTGTAGCAGAGCGACAGGAGCAGCTCCCCTCGGCTCCCCTGGGGGACAGGGCGGGTGAGCTGGGGGGGCCCCCTCCCCCAGCACCCTAACCTCCTCCAGATGGAGCGGGACCGGGTCTGGGTCCCCTCCCTGACCTGCCAGCCCCCCACCCGTCCAGGCCGGGCCGGGCCGAGCCTTACACTCCCGTCGCTGCATGGCTTCAGATCCTTCCAGAAGGTCTGCATCTGGGTCAGGTCCACCTTGTTGAGGGGGATGGACACCTCCCCGATGGGGTCGTTGCGGCTGAAGCGGTCGTAGTCCAAGACCTGGAGGTAGAGGACCCTCTGCACCACCTTCTCGTAGGGGAAACCTGGGGGAGACAGCACAGTGAGGCGGGGGGCGGGGCCGGGGCGGGGCTGGGTGGGGGCTGGGCGGCTCCTGGGCAGAGGGCTGCCCCTGCCGGCCGCCACCCCACCCGCCTAGGCCCAGGGCCGCCCCGAAGCCTCAGCGAGAACGGTCATCATCTCATCGATTCCCAGTGACAATTCTCCAAGCGGATGCTCTCTGGTCCTTTTCTAAATGCATTTTTAAAATATATATATATTTTATTGATTTTTCACAGAGAGGAAGGGAGAGGGATAGAAAGTTAGAAACAACGATGAGAGAGAGACATCGATCAGCCACCTCCTGCACACCTCCTACTGGGGATGTGCCCGCAACCAAGGTACGTGCCCTTGACCGGAATCGAACCTGGGACCTTTCAGTCCGCAGGCCGACGCTCTATCCACTGAGCCACACCGGTTTCGGCTAAATGCATTTTTATTGCTCTCAGAGAGGAAGGGCGAGGGAGAGACAGAGACATCAATGACCGGAGAGAGTCATGGACCGGCTGCCTCCTGCACGCCACCCACCGGGGATGGAGCCCATAATCTGGGCACGCGCCCTGACCAAGAACCGAACTGTGACCTCCTGGTTCCTGGGTTGACGCTCAGCCCCGGAGCCAGGCCGGCGGGCCCTCCTGTCCTCTTTACAGATGAGGAGACGGAGGCTCCGACAGCTTAAACCATCGGCCCCGGCCCTCAGCGGATGCGGGGAGCACTGGGCCCTTCACTCCCCCACCCACTCCCTCCCTCCCTCCCTGGGATCTGACTCCGCAGCCTCTCCCTGCCGGCCCCTGGCAGCCCTGGCATCGCCCATTGTCCTGAGCCAGACGGGCCTGCAGCCCAGCCCGAGAGCACCCTGCCAGCCAGGGAGGCTGGGGGGACCCGAGGGGAGAGGCAGCGGCAGCAAGTGGGGGAGGACTGGGCTCCCATGCCAGGCCCTGCCCTCCCTCCGCCGCCTCCCGGGGCACCGCCATGCTCCCGGCCTCCCTCCACAGATCCTCGGCCGCCCCTTCGCCCCTGCCACCCCCTTACCCAAGCCCGGCACCCCCCTTACCCAAGCCTGGGCACCCCCCTCACCCTAGCCCGGGCGCCTCTTGCCTAGAAGTCTCCAGAGCCTCCAAACCGCCCTGCCCGCTTGCTCGCTTGCCCCTGCAGCCCGCTCTCGGCGGCGGCCAGAGCTTCAGAAATAGAAACGGCCTTCTCGCCTCCCGCGCAGGCCTCTGGGGGCTCCGGGCACTTGGAATAATGCCGTGCACCTGCCTTGGCCGAACCCTCCCTGCATTTGGCTGTGGCCCTCTCTCTCCCGCTTCCCGTGCCCACTCTTCGCTCAGTGCCTGGGCTCCGGCCATCCCGGCCTCCGCCCGCCCTGCTGCCTGACAGCCCAGGTGCCCTCTGTACCCCCACTTCTGCTTTCTTTCCTGACATCCTGATGGGGCATTTCCCCGTTTACACTCCAGCACCTTCCTCTCAGGGTGCATTAGTGGCCCTGCTAGAGATCTGTCTGTCTGTGTCCTTGAGTCTGGCTCTCTCACTAGGCAGAGCCCTCTGTCCTCAGCCCCCGGGGCCCAGCCTCTGCCCGCTCCTGGCACGTGGTGGGCACTCGATGCCTGTTTGTTAAGTGAATCAATCACCGGACAAGTGCCTAAGTGCCGGTGGAACGGCCCCACGGAGCAGCGGAGCGTGCCGGGCGCAGCGGGGGCTGAGGCCCATGGGGAGCTGGGGGAGGGGTGGGGACTGACGGAGAAAGTGCTGGAAGCCAGGGGCCGGCCTGAGGCAGCAGCCAGTGGACCTGGGGAGGCTCCGCTGGAGGAGGGCCGGCCTGTGAGGTGCAGGGGGCGCCGACCAGCCTGGAGGCCTGCGGGGATCGAATCCCCACCCCGGGGGTCTGAACTGGAAGGAGCGAGGACACAACAGCTGCGCCAGACCGATGGAGAAGGCGGAGGGTTCTGGAAGGTTCCAGCGCCTTCGGCACCCAGAGACGCCGCTGCGGGGAGGGAGGGAGCAGAAGACGAAACTTTCCGTTCCTCAGGACCCCTCCTCCTCCTGCTTCGGCGGGGCCTGCACCTGACCCGGGGCCCAGCCCCCGTGACCTGGGCATTCTTCCGAGCAAAACGCCTGGCGAGGGCTCTGGCGAAGCTGGGGGTTCCAGGAGGTCCTCTCCTGCCCGTCAGCTCCCGTCAACGCTGGAGGAGGCAGGCTGCTCTTTGGCAAACTCCTATTCACCCGTCACAACCCATCTCCAATGGCCCTTCCTCTGGGAAATTCCCTTCACCGCCACCAAGGGGCGCCCACACCGGGTTCCTGCAGGGCCTGTCTCACAGCGCACGTCTGTGTCCTCCATTGGACCAGGGGGCCCTCGAGGGCCATATTCTGCACTGCACCCCCCTCCTCCCGCCTCCCGCGCCCAGAAAAATATCAGCTCAGAGTTAATGCTCCATGAATTTGGCAGAAGCGGCCAGTGGATTGGGGCTCTGCCCACAAACGTTGCCCGGCTAACTGGCTCCATACACCTCCAGGGGGCGGAGCCTCCTGCTGGCTGGACCATCTCCAAACCGACCCCCACGCCGAAACACAGGAGCACCTGCAGCAGTAACTTGCTTAGGGGGCGAGCTGGCTGCCGTCTCGCAGAAGGGGCGGGGGGCGGGGAGGGGCGGGGTGCCAGATGGCTGGGGCGCCAGAGTCCCTGGGGTGCGCGCCAAAGGTTCTGAGAGCCGGGCACGGGGGTTTGTTTCCACTGGTTGAGCAGGGCTGTGGGGAAAGGGCTACAGCTTCTCGGCTGGGCACCCACAGGCCCAGGGCGGGAAGCACTCCCTGCTCAGGCACTGGCTCCCGGTGACTGCGTACCCTCCGAGGTGAGAGAGGAAGAGGGGGTGCAGGAGCGAGGAAGGGCATCGGCCCCAGGCCGGCGGCCGCTGTAGCTGGAGGCGCTGGGAGTGCTTTTCCAACCTGCTGTCGTCCTGATCTGGGGCCCGGGAACGAATGTGCGGGGACACAGAGTTACCTCGTTTCCCCGAAAGTAAGACATCCTCTGGAAATAAGACCTACTTCCCGTTTTGCCTCTTGCTGTCATATAAGGCATCTCCCCGAACATCAGGCCTCCCCGGAATAGAAGGGCCCTGAAGCTACCGTCAGGCGTCTGACTCCTGATGTAAAGAGACCTCGCCCGGCCTGAACAGCTCCGGCTGCGCTGCGACCCATCAGCGAGCTGGTTGGTGAGGACAATGACTCCCGTACCATCTACAGGTCATACATTTCTTTTTGTTGTTGTTGTTCAACAATAAATGTGCACCATCTTCTTCTTCATGGAGAAATAAGTCATCCCCTGAACATAAGACCTGGCGCCTCTTTGGGAGCAAACATGAAGATAAGACGCTGTCTCATTTTCGGGGAAACAGGGTAGTAAGGGGCTGAGCTGGGAGTCACACCCAGGAAGCCTGTGCTCGTAACCACTCGCCTATGGTCGGTCGCTCCAGCGGCTCCACCTGGGCACCCTGCGGGCGCCCCCCTCTCCTGCCTGCCTCCTCCCGGGAGTCCTGTTTGAGCTGAGCGCCAGCCCCCTCCCCAGCCTCTGGCTGTGAGGCCACCCCACTCGGCGCCTCAGCCTAATGCCAGCTTGCCACAGGCAGCAGGTTAGCGGGCGAGACACGTGCTGTGTGGGCGGTGCAAGCGCGTGCACACACATTCCTGTGTATGTGTGCATGTGTGTGTGTGCCCGAACACGTGCATCTGTGCCCGTGGTCACGTGTGGCCGGTGTGGGTGATGGAGGAGGAGGACGACAGAGACTCGGTGGGGGGGGGGGGCGGCCCAGCCTCACCTTCGAAGAGGAAGGTCTCGTTCCAGTGCGGGTTCAGGTTCTTCCGCTTGACCTTGGTCTCCAGCTTGTGCTTCTTGTCCGGCAGCAGGTAGATCTTGACGAAGGGGTCGCTGGTGCCGCTGAAGTCCTTGGCCGGCAGCTCCTGGGCCTTCATGATCTTCACGGTGAGCGTGGACTCCTGGAAGTTGTAGCCCACGCTGAACTGGATGCGGCCCAGGTTCTCGCGGCTGCAGCCCTCGTGCGCCTCGTCCTCCTCAGAGCCCGGGGAGAGCTGTGGGCAGAGGCCGCGGCATTGGGGGGGGGGGTTCTGCGTCCTGAGCCCCCACTGCAGCCCCACGCCCTGAGGAGGCTGCTCTGTCCCGCTGGTCGCCATGGGGCTGGGGGTGGGGGGCGTGGCCACATCCACACCCAGGTTAGGATGTGCAGACCGAGGGCAGAGCCTTGCACAGGCTCACGGGGGGAGCGAGGGAGGGCAGAGCCGGCTTGGCCCCCAGCCCCGTCTCCTGAACCCCAGGGCAGTGCACACCCCACTCCCCAGCCTCCTTGCTCCACCCAGGCTGCCCCCGCCTCCCCGGGACCCCTCAGCTCCCTCGGCCAGCCCCCCACCCCCACAGCCCTGCAGGGGTGCCTTGTGTTTGTGAAATACACCAACCAGCAGATGAGGGGGCTGTGCACGCCAGTGAGCTCTCCTCGGGTAGCCACTGGGGTTCTGAGGAGGCGTGGCTTACAAAGGAGAGGGGGGTTTGGGGAGCCTGGTGTGTCAGGTTTGGGGGGCCCATGGGGGTGGGCAGCAGAGTTGGTTAAAAGGAGCCTCAGATGCCATTACCCACACCAGGTGTGGACCAGTGGGAGGGAAGACGACCCTGATTCAGTCCCCGACCCCTTGGGGGGCGGGGTAGGGGGAGACACTTGGGCCGACCCAGGGATGGACAGATGGACACTGAGATAGGAAGGAATGGGGGAGGGTCTCCCCACCAAGTCTTCTCAGCTGTGGCTGCTCATGTGGAACATCGGGGAGGTCTGAGAGCACCGCCCACCTGACCCCACCCCAAACCGCACCCCAAACCCAGGGGGCTCACGAGGCCCAGGCGCCCTGCACTGCGAGCTCCTCAGGTGATGGATGGGATCCGGGGGGTGGGGGGGGCCCGATAAAACTGCCCAGCCCTGTTGTCTCTCCCCGCGGGAGCCTTCTCTCTCCTGGAGAGGCAACCCCAAGCTCTGGAACCCTAGACAATCCGGGCGATGAGAATCTGCGTAGGGTGCACCTACCCTGGCGGACGACTCCCACACCACCTTCTTACCGCCTCCCAACAGCAGCGGGCGAGGCCGTGGTCGCCACTCTGGCTGAGGAGACGGGCTCAGAGAGGTTAAGGCACAGGCCCGAGGCGGCACAGCACCGGGAACTGTTCCTCTCTGCCTCCGAGGCCCGCTCCTGCCGCCAAGGCAGCAGGCCCAGGTCCAGGGCAAGGTGAGCCTTCCCCCGAGCCCGGGAGGATGGCCGGCCCGGGGAGGTGCCTCCAAGTCACAGGTAAGAGCGGCTGCCCCCGGGGCTGGCCCTGCCCGAGCCGGGAGCTGGGCCCCGGACTCTCCACAGCATCCCCAGGGGGCGGCCGGCAGGACTCCCGTTTGGTCTGGGGTCCGGGTAGATCACTGACCCGCCTCAAGCTGCCGAGCGAGTGGTGAGGGGAAGCTCGAACCCGGGGCAGTGCCCGCACACCCTGGTCCGGCTGGAGCTGGACAGGGGCGGAGCGGCCTCTCTGCTCCTCCTTCCGGCGGAAGAGGGCTCTCAGGCAACCCGCCGGCCCCACCCAGGCCCGCGAGTGTGGCCTCCCTCCCCCACCTCCTCACACAGCCCACTCCCTCCGAACCTCAGTTTCCGCATCTGCAGAATGGGCCGGTGAGACCCAGCTCGTGGGGTTCTGGGAGGGTTAAATGTGTTCAGGTCCCTCCCACAGTCCTGCTCTGCTGCTCCGGGGCCTACAAAGACCTCCGCCCCTCTCCCCTTCCTCCAAAAGTTGGGGTGAAGTCCCAGGGATGGGAGTCCAGGTGACCCCACAGCCCACCGCCGGCCCCGCTGGCCACTTGGCTCCTGGCTCTCCAACCAGGTGGCCGGGGGGAGGGGCCAGTGGGCGTCACCATGGACGCAGGCATCGCAGGCAGAGGCTGTGTGCTGCTCCCCGCCTTTCAGAGCCACAGCCTGGAGCCCTAATTAACCAGCTGGGACAGCTCCAGGAGCCGTTTCCATGGCAACCAAGCAGGCCACCCCCACCACGCCCCCAGGGAGGTGCTGCCCGAGCCCCTGTTCCAGCTAAAGCCTGGAAAAGCACCTGGACGCTGGGCGGAGGGAAGGGGAAGGGCGGGGAGCTCAGCTGGTGAGAGCATCGTCCTGAGGCGCCAAGGCTGTGGGTTCAATCCCTGGTCAGGGTACAGATGGGAATCCACCGTGGCTCAGGGGCTGAGCATCGGCCTATGAACCAGGACAGGCATCGGCAAACTCCTCAGTCCACAGAGCCCAATAGCAACAGCACCACGATGGACATGTCTTTGGGGAGCCACATTTTTTACTCTTAAACTCCTTCTAATGCCACTTCAATACAGACTCGCCCAGGCCGTGGTCTTTTGTGGAAGAGCCACACTCCAGGGGCCAAAGAGCCGCATGTGGCTCGCGAGCCGCGGTTTGCCGACCACGGAACCAGGGCAAATGCCGGGCTTGTGGGCTGGATCCCCCGTGTGGGGCCTGCAGGAGGCAGCTGATCCAGGACTCTCTCCCATCATCGATGTTTCCATCTCTCTCTCCCTCTCCCTTCCTCTCTGAGATCAATAACATTTTTTTAAAAGGCATCAACCAGTGAATGGATAAATAAGTGGAACCACACGCCAATGCTTCTCTGTCTCTCTTCCTCTGGCAAATCAACCAATCAATAAACCGTTAAAAGCCGCCCTTGGGCAGTGCCAGGGCGGACAGCCTCAGAAGGGGGTGTGGCCGAGCCTCTTCTCTGACTCTTCCTCTGGCCAAACCAGGGGTGCCCAGGCCTCTCCTGACCCCCAGCTTCAGACAGCCAGGGCCGGGGGCTCAGACGGCTGTGTACTTCCGCTTGCTCACCTTCATCTTCCACTGACGCTAGGGACCTGCCTGCGGCCTAGAGCTGGACAAGGCGGCCTGCCCGCCACCCAGAGGGTCCGCTGGGCCGGTGAGGGGGCCGGGGCCAGCACTTCCTCCCTCTGCCCGAGGCTGTGTCCCTCCCTGGGAGCAGCTCCGCCCGGGGAGCTGGCTGGTCAAGGGCCGTCCCTTCTGGGGGCCCGGCTGCTGGGAAGCTGGAGCCGGTTAAGAGCCTGTGCAGGGAGCAGGCCGCGGTGGCGAAGGCCTGGCCGGAGGAAGGCCGGTCCATCCGCGTGCGTTGGGGGGACAGGAGGGCAGTGGAGGGCGGGGCACAGGCCTGGAGGGCGGGGCAAAGGGGGGTGAGGAGGCCTGAGGGCGACCAGGGAGATCGGACAGACGCTCTAATCTGCACCCCAGAGGAATATGGACTCATAGACCCACCTCAGGCCTGCTGCCCCAGAGCCTGTGTTTTGGTGTTAACCCTTCCTTACCCAGGGGCGTTTTCTCATTCATTTTAGAGAGTGTGGAAGGCAGGGAGGGAAGTGGGGAGGGAGGGGGGAAGAGAGAGACATCGATGTGAGAGAGACACATCGATTGGTTGCCTCCTGCATGTGCCCCGACTGGGGCTGGGGATCAAATCTGGACTCCAAGTATGTGCCCTTGATCGCAATTGAACCCATAACCCTTTTGGTGAGCAGGCCAATGCTCTATCCACTGAGCCACAGGGGCCAGGGCGGCTGGGGATCTGCATTTTAACAAAGTGTGGTGGGGATGGACGGTTAGAACCGGCCAGAGCCCCAAAGGGCAAAGGGTGGGGCCTGGGGGCTCTGGGGCCCTCAGGGAGGGCGGGGGCTTTGGTGCCAAGCCCGTGGGTAGGCGACTCCGAGTTGCCTGATGCCAGCACCAGGGCTGGGGGGCCCACCCAGCCCCTTCCTTCTCACTCTGGGGGAGACAGGGAGGGGGCCTAGTCCAAAGAGGGGAAGTGACTTGTCCCAGGCCACGTCCAGTAGGAAGCCCGCTGGCCCCGGGTCCCCACCCTCACGCCCTCCCCTGCCTTCCTGCCTCGGCTCCCAGGGGCTCCCGCCTTTGGAAGGCAGAGGGGCAAACGGTGCTGCCGCCAGGGGGCGCCTGGAAGGCCGCAGCCTCTGCCGTGGTGGGAAGCAGCAGCAGCAGCGCCCCGAACCACAGGCCTGGGGCCCCGGCGGGCGGGTGCAGGCAGGAGAGCCCAGCACCTGCCGTGTGCCCTCCGAGGGGTCCGGACCGGTGCCCTGCATGCTCTCCGGCTCTTGCGGGACCTCAGGGGGCCCCGCCGCATGGAGCTGGGAGGTGCCTGGAGGGGGAGCTGAGACCTGCTCGCTGGGCAGGGGGCTCTGCCCCTCCGAGGAAGGGGACCTGCTGCCCGTCTGCCCTGCCCGGGCCCTGCAAGCGCTGCACACAGGCAGCTGTCCCCCGGCCCCTGCTCAGGCCCGAGAGACGGGGGGAGGAGTCCCATTGGACAGATGGGGAAACTGAGGCACGAGGCTGCTGTGGGGAAATAGCTGGTCACCACGCTCCCACCTGCCACCATCTCCTCCCATGCCCTCCCCCCCATGCCCAGCCGCCCCGCCCGGCCCCCTGCGCAGGCCAGGCCTTCCTGCCGGCTCACCATCAGCATCTCGCTGGTGAGGGAGTTGACGAGGTCCGAGACGGAGGAGCGGGGCTCGGTCCGGCGGTCGGACTCATCGTGAGGCGTCTGGCTGGGCACCGGCGTCGTGTTCACCGCCTTCCCTCCTGCAGGCAACCTGGGGGCCGGGGTCCGAGTGAGCGGCCGGGCGGGGGGCGGGCGGGGCTGGGCCTGGGGCCCGGGGGCGGCAGGCCCCCTCAGCCCCCGGCAGCGGCCGCCTCTGCAGGCCGGCAGGACCTGTGCTCTTGTCCACGGCAGGCCTGTCTCCCCGGCCACCCTGGCTCCAGGGTGAGGGGCCGGGACTGCCCCTGTGGGTGCTGTCTTGAGGGGGGGAGAGGGGTGCTCTCACGCTACCTGTTTCCCAGAAAGCCCCCTCCCCCCACTCCATCACTGCCTGCCTGGTGACCTCTGAGCCTGCCTGTCTCCCTCCCTAGGCGTGTTCCTGCTGCCCCAGCTGAGGGGGGAGCCTGAAATGGGGGGTGTGTGGCTCGGGTATCGAGGGCTCTGCCGTTCTCCGCATCATTACCCTCTGCAAACACCAGCTGCCTCGCCCCGGACGCCCCACCTGTTTGCCCGGCTCAGCGAGAGCACAGGTGCCCTTCGGAACCAGACCGACCAGGTACGGTCTGGCCCCTGTCCTCGCAGCCCTCTCTGCCCAGCAGAACTGTCTACGGCAGCGGTTCTCAACCTTTTTTAATGCTGTGACCCTTTAAGACAGCTCCTCATGTGGTGGTGACCCCCCATCTTAAAATTATTTTCGTTGCTACTTCGTCACTGTCATTTTGCTACCGTTAATGAATCAACATGTAAATATCTGTGTTCTCTGATGGTCTTAGGCTCTACAGCAGCGGCTCTCAACTTGTGGGTCTCGACCCACAGGTTGAAAACTGCTAGCAAGGTCGCCTAAGACCATCGGAAAACAGATATTTACATTATGATTCATAACAGGAGCAAAATGACAGTGACGAAGTAGCAACGAAAATAATGTTAAGATGGGGGGTCACCACCGCATGAGGAGCTGTATTAAAAGGTCACAGCACTAAAAAAGGTTGAGAACCACTGCGTCCACAGCGACACGTGCTCTGTGCCCGCGCCGTCCCTCCGTGGGGCGTGTGACGGGGCCAGGGCACCGGGAGCAGGAGTCCCGTCCGACTGAAACTCGCTGAGATGTGGAGGGCCGCCTGCTGGGCCGGCAAATGGGCCCGCTGGCTCGCCCCGAAGGCTGCACCTTCGAGAAGGCTCCCCCAGGGTCGGAGGAGTCGGGGCACCTCCAGGAAGCCCCAGGCCTGAGCCTGCCACGAGCGGCCCTGCCCGCTCCCTGCCTCTGTGCCGTTTCCCGGGGTGGTGGTGGGGAGCTGGAAGAGGGGCTGCAGGCCCCCGGGGACCGGCTGGAGCCTCCCAGGAGGCGGGGTCAGCAGCATGGAGGAGGAGATGGGGCGACGGCAGTGTGGGGCTGGGACGGCTACGGGGGGACGGCCGGGAGAGACGAGCGCCAGACGTGGAGACACAGCCGCGGCCCTGGGTGGGCCGGCCACCAGCACAGCTGGCACGGCAGGCACAGAGGCATGCACGGAGTATGCAGGTCCTGGAGGGCCCAGGGCCCGGGAGCGGGGTGCACACGCACACACACACATGCATGCACACACACATACACGCACATGAACACACATCTGCGTGCACATGCATGTGCACGCACACACACACATAAGCCCAGAAGACACCTAGGAGACCAGGGAGGGAATGCACAGGTGACGGGCGGGCCGACCAGAGCAGCGCGATGACACACACACACACAGACACACACACACATGCATGCACATGCACACCGTGACCCCGAGAGGAAGCACGTTTGGGGAGACCCAGCAGGCCACGGGGTGCTGGGAACGGGGACACAGGCCACGCAAGAGGCAGGGGCAGCTGGAGGCACAACGACCTGCGGTGGGCACGCGGCCTGGCCTGGGCCCCATGGAAACACCCCCATCCCCCTCCCCCAAACCGGGGAAACGGAGGCACTCCTCCCAGAGGCGCGGCCACAGCAGCGCTCACGGGCGCACACACACACACATGCGTGGATGCACACATGGACACACGGCGGACACGTGCTCACGCAGGCAGGCACGCGCGGGAGGAAGAGGAGCCGGAGAGAGCTGGAGAGGCAAAGTGGTTAGAAAGAGAGGGGGCCGGGCTGCTGGAGGGTGAGAGACCGGTGATCGGCGCCGCTGCAAAGCGGCCTGGGAAGAGACGGTGAGCGCCACCGAAGCTGTCGGAGGAGGTGACGGGGCAGAGATGGGGCGCAGAGAGGCGGGGGGAGGCGGAGGGGCCCCCGCGGCCGGCCGGGGCCGTCCCTGTGAGGAGCAATGGAGGAAGGAGCAGGAGAGAGAGAGGCCGAGAGCGGTTAGTCGAGACGAGCGGAGGCTGCAGGGGGCACAGGGACGAGGAGGAGCGAGGCGGCCAGAGGAGAGGCGGAGAGGAGGCGGGGGACACACCGCGACAGGAGAGACATGGCGGCTTCGGCGAGGACAGCGATGGGGTGTCAGGCCCGGGCCACGCGGGCGGGCGGGCGGGCGGGGGAGGGGTGGGCCATGGTGGAAACCATCTGGATCCCAAGCAGCGGAGGTGAAAGGGATGGCTGAGCGCATGAGGCGGCGGGTGCCGGGCCAGTGGGTGAAGGCGGAATGCGGGCCGTGGGAGCCAGGGCCTCCCTTCCGGGCCCCAGAGCGTTTTGAGGTTCTTGGGGGCCGTGGCCTGGAGGCCCATGGTCCGGGAGAGCCTGGATGGGGGGAGGGCTTCCCGGACCCCAAGAATCCTGGAAGCAGGGGCAGGGCGACCAGCCCTCCCGTCTGGGAGTTCTTTGCTAGAGGCACCCCTTTCTCCCTGCTGCCCCTCCTTTCTGCCCGGGGCGGTGCTCACAGACCCTGGCATTGCACCTCCTCCCGCACTGTCCTCCCGGGGGAGGGGCTGGGTCTGAGGCAGAATCTGAAGAGGAAGGGACGGTGGACTGGAGCCTTCCGGTGCAAGGCCAAGGGGCAGGAGCCCAGGGCTGGAGCCCCAACGGGCCTAGCACCCTCGAGGGGGCAGCAATGCCAAGTTTGGGGTGGGGAGTGTGGGAAGGAAGTACCACCCTCAAACTCCACATCCCGCCCCCAGGCCTGAGAAAGGAGCGGATGGGCTGGGTCTCAGGGAGGGCCTGGCCCACCCCCGCCGTCACCCCACTTTCCCGGGAAGGCAGGGAGCGCTGATGTCATGGTCAGAAGGGACGGGATGTGAGAAGATGGGGTGAGACCTGAGTGGTGAGGGGTGAAAACAGGGTGAAATGGAGGCAGGGAGTGGAACACGGGGTGGAGGGGGTGAGGGGGGTTGCGGAATCACGTTTCCAGCCTGTCTCGCTCCCTCTCGCGTCACGCCCCACCCCGCCCCTCCCCTGCAGCCTCTGCCCTCAGCCTGGCCGCCCCCCCCCTCCGCCCCCTCCCACCTGGCCCCGCCCTGCAGCCACCGCCGGGGAAGCGGGGACCCCTGGCGCCAGGCGAGTCGGAAGTGGCAGGCTCTGATGCTCCTGTCCCCCCCGGGGACCTGGGCTCGGGGTGCGACCCCATCTGGGCCCCGAGTGAGAGAACAGGTCCCACGCTCCCCGCCCCCTCTGTGGGGACGTGGCTTTGCCCTCCCCCCCCACGGGCATGCACTGTGGGTTCGGACGGGAAGACACGACAGGGCTGGTCCCCAGAAGCCACGGGAGGTGAGGGAGCCAGCTGCCTCACTTGGCCTGCCCTCCCCTGCCCCTCCCATCCCCTCCCCACAGGCCTGAGCAGCGTGGGAGGGTCCCTTCCGACCTGAGGGCCTCCGAGAGCCAGCAGCGGGGTGCCTGCCCGCTGACAGGGCCTGCCCACCGCCCCAGCCGAGGGCCGCCCCTCGTGAGCAGCTCAGCATGCCAGAGCCAGACGGGCCGCTCTGTCCAGTCCTTCCCTGGACAGACATGCACACAGGTCCCGGGACTGGGGGACGGTGGGCGCCCCAGGCTCCCCCGCAGGGCAGGGTGTTAGCCCCACCAGCGGGCCTGACCCAGGGCTGCGCCTCCCCCATGAATGCAGGGGCGTGGCCTGCCCAGCTCAAGGCCAGGGGACAGGAGGCGGCCACCAGGTGCAGGACTGCCCTGCCCTCTGTGCTGCGGGAGCCCTGGACCTCGCTCTGCATACCCCTCTCCCCTTCCTCCCACCCTTCCCGCTTCCCAGCACCCCAGTGAGGTGCTTCCGGGGAGCTGAGGACAGTTAAATGCCCCGCCCTCGGCTCAGCTTGGGCTGTGGCCACAGCTGGGGGCTGTCCCTGCCCCACAGGGTCCCGGGGGCCAGCAGTGCTCTTGGCCCCCTCCCATCCCTCCTCCTGGGACCTCAGGCTCAAGGGCTGCCTGTCCGGTCACCAGGCCTCTCCCCTGCCCCCCGCCTCTCCCCGCCAGGGACTCCCCTTCCAGCAGCAGAGCAGCCGGCCACACCTCTACCGTCGGGGGGCGTAGGGGCAACCATCACCCCAGGAGAAAGGGAGGTTGGGGTGGCGGGGATGAGGGAGAACGGGCCGGCGCCCCGTCCCTGACATCCCGGCCGCCCGCCAACCACCGGGAAACGGGGATTTCCGGGCAGAGATGGAAGATGAGGGCAGCGGCAGCAAGCGGGAGGATGGGCAGAGAGGCTGGCTTGCTCCGGGCGAGGGCGGGCGGGCCCGGGGAGCAGGCTTGATCCAGAATGGTCCCAGGACGGCCGCACGGGCCTCGGACCCCGGGGGTGCAGCGTGGGAGGGTGCCGCTGGGGAGAGGCAGGCCTCCTGCCCCAGCCTCCGCTGATGGTGCCGCTGCCGCCGAGGCCGGGTCCAGCAGCCGGGGTGGGGGGGTGGGGGGCCAAGGCCGGCCGCCCCCCGCCTCCGCCTCCGCCTCCTCCAACGCCTGAGCTCGTACCTCTTGTCCCCCTGAGCGTTCTGGTTCTGCTGGGTTCCTGGGTTTTGCAGGTCAGGGAGATTGGCAAAGTCATCCTGCTCCGAGAGCCCTAAGACCAAGGATAGCACCACCATCCGGCCTTCCCTGCCCCGCGGGGGACCCACCGGCCGCACCGGAGGAGGCCCCGCGGGCGGGCGGGGCGGGGAGGGGAAAGAGAGAGAGAGACAGAGACAGAGACAGAGACAAAAAGAGAGAAGAAACAAGCGTAAGAAACGGGCCCTGCGGGAGAGAAATCAAACTTCAGCACTGTCAACATGGCGGAGCAGAGCGGGGTGGGGGGGTGGAGGAAGGAAGGGGCGGGAGGGGGGGAGGGGGCCATGGCCTGAGGCCCAGAGCAAGATCCTCTGGACTGGGGGGACGGGACGGGGACGGGGCTGGGCAGGGGCCTGCGGAGCTGGTGGCGGTGAGGTGATGGGGCTTCCTGAGGGGACCCCGGGTGGGGCGGGGGGGAGGCTGAAGGAGCGGAGCCCGGACCCGGGACATGGCCGACTTCCCAGTGCATTCACCGCCTGCTGGACCGAGGCCAGGGGCTCGGGCTCTGACAGCGGGGCGCTGGGAGGACAGGAGGGGCTCAGTGGCCACCTGCTCTGGGCTGGACGGCAGCTGTGGCTCCAGGGGGAGGGTCCAAGGAAGTGTGCAATCAATCCCTGTGGGCCTGCACCCCAGGCTCACAGAAGCCCCGCACGGAGACACCCCCTGATCCAGGCCAGCCCGGCGTGCGTGATGCCAGGAGGCGTCTTAGGGCCTCCTGCCCAGGGTCCCTGACACACAGCCCCTCGGAGGGAAATGGAAGTCCCTCCGGCCAATGGCGTGGGGGCCACGCGGGCCCTCTCCGTGTCCCCTTCCCGGAGAGCCGGGCACTGCCACGCTGTTCCTTGGGGCAGCAGTCCGGGAGGTTCCACAAAGTGAAGACGGAGCTGCGGGAGCGCAGGGAGCTGGCCAGACGGGAGGAGTCCAGGCAGGGAGCCTGTGTGCGCAGCGAGGACACGGTGGAGGCCGGGCGCAGCCACGGGAACAGACGAGGTGGCGGCGGGAAGATGGTGGAGTAGCCCGTGGATTGCCAACCGGGGCCAGGGGTCGAGGAGTGCGTGGAGAGTGTGGAGCATCCCCCCGAGAGGCACTGGGCACCCGCAGGGCCTCAACAGCCCTGGCTGCTGTGTGGGCGCTCCAGCGTGCGGTCTCTCCTCCGACAGGGAAAAGGGTTGGCAGACGGGGCGGGCACGGAAGCGTCTCCAGAAGGTCCAGGGGAAAGAGGGTAAGCTGGCGGCATGTTCTGGAAGGAGGCAGATTCCGGGTCCGAGCCCACCACTTCCACCTCCACTTCCACCAGGAGGGCAGGGGCTGTGGCTGTGAGCTGGGCCTCCGGAGGGCAGGCGGGCGGGCGGGCGGGCGCGGAGGTCTTGGACGCAGGAGCCTGGGGTGGGAGGAGGTCGGTAGGCGGTCCCCCAGCCTGGTCTTTGTCCTGCGAACGTACAGTCACCCCAGGCTGCCACTCGCGCTGGCGTCTGTCTTGGGGGACGGGCCACTGCCCCCCAGCACGGTCTTGGAGTTGGTAAAATTCCATCCGGCTGTTGGGGAGCCGGCTGAGCGGGCGGAAGGCGAGCCCGAGAAAACAACATGTTGTTCCCTGGCTGATGCGTTTCTCAGAGGCTCCTTTGGCTCCTCGTGAGCGCCACACGGCTCCTCTGCGTCGTCGATTCCCAATTTGTCATTCTCTCCCGGTTGCAGGCCAGGCTGCCAGGCCGAGTTGGGGGGGGAGGGGTGCAGGAGGAGGGGTTTGGGGGGAAGCTGGTGGCGGTGGGTGGCCACAGCCCTGGAGCAGGAGGGATGCCTTCCTCCCCGAGAGAGAGGAGGGGGGTCTTGGGGGTGGCCCTGGCTAGCCCTCTCTCCCTGATCCTCTATCCCAACCACCAGCCTTTGGGTGAATGGAAGGCCTCGGAAACGGAACCATCAGGCAGGGATCAGGGGTCAGGGGTCGAGAAACTACAGCTGGTGGCCTATGTTTGAGGAGCCCACAAGCCAGGCACAGTTGGTGCATTTAAAAAACGTGACCGAGCCTGGCTGGCGTGGCTCAGTGGCTGAGCGTCTTCTACCTCCGAGCCAGGAGGTCCAGGTTCGGTTCCCGGTCAGGGCCTGTGCCCTGGGTTGTGCGGGCTTGATCCCCGGTCGGGGGCCGGCGGGAGGCGGCCGATCGGTGATTCTCTCTCATCATCGATGTTTCTCTCTCCCCCTCTTT
>JAAGEH010000102.1:213040-220540 GCA_011751065.1 Lasiurus cinereus
GGGGGGGGGCTCATTCACCCTCAGCACCCCTATGTCTCCGGGGTGCCAGGGTCCTGGTCCTGGGGCCTCATGCTCCTGTGCGACCTGGTCAGGTCCCGGGCTCAGTCAGGGCCGCCTCCCCCTCCTTCCGTAGTTGGGGTGACATCACGGGAAGAGCCGGGTGCACGCTGCCAGCCTCTGAGCACAGCTGTCACTGCTTGCCCCCGCCTTCAGCCCCCCCACCCCCGGGAAGTTCACCCCAATGACGGGCTTATGGCCTCTAGCACTCAGGTGGAGCCGGTACCCGGCAATTCTCCAAACCACCAACTGGGCGCGCCCCTCTGGGGTCCCCCAACCCTAGCTGTTGCCTTGGAGCCGGAACCTTCAGTTAGAAGCTGAGCTGCTGGGCCCTCTGGGTCCACAAAAGCGGCCGGTTCTCAGCTCCAGCTCTGAGCCCAAGAAATTCCTAGAACCAACCGGGACGATCAGAGCCTAGAGCCAGTCTATGGTGGCCAAGGGCCCTTTTTGGGGTGACCCTCAGGCAGGAGCCCCACCCCCACTATCCCCAGCACTTCACCAGTGGTTCTCAACCTTCCTAAGGCCATGACCCTTGCATATAATTCCTCATGTGGTGGTGACCCCCAACCATGAAATTTTGCTACTGTGATGCATCGTGATGTGAATATCTGCATTTTCCGATGGTCTTAGGCGACCCCTGTGAAAGGGTCGCGACCCCTTTGGGGTCACAGGTTGAGAACCGCTGACTTCAGGCCGTGCGAGGCCCCATTGAGGAACCCTCTCCCCCTCCGCCTTCTCCTCTTTCTTCCTAGTCTTGGCAGGAAGCTGGCCCATAAGCACCCCCTCCTGAGGGGTCTGCTGTCTTTCCCCAGTCCAGCCTGGCGGGGGGTGGGCTGGGGGGCCCCCCCTTCCCCGGTTCTCCCAGGGCTGCTCCTCCTCCCACAGCTCAGAGAGCCCCCCCTCAGCCTGCAACTGTCACTGCAGTGGAGCTGGGGTGCTAGGGGGACAGGAATTGGGGCAGAACTTGGTTTGGGGGGCAGGGGAAGTGCATAAGACAAGGACAGAGCCCCGAGCAGGGTCCAGGAGACCCCACCCACCAGCCTGCGTGGCAGGGCGGCTTGGCAGCGGAGCCGGAAAAAGCCCGCTGGAGAAGAAGGAAGTTATGAATGTTTGGAAATGCGATCCGGGCTGGAGGGCACCATGTCACCGCGGCAGAGGGGACGGCGGGCCAGGGAGCGCGGCCCCGTGCGGCCCTTCAAGCCCCTTCCCCGGAGCGGCGCACGGAGACAGCCCGGCCGGGGCTCCTGGCTCTGCAGGGGGCGGGATATTCAGGGGGAGGGGGGTAGTAGCAGGCTGAGGGCTGGGGCAGCTCAGAGAGGGACGTCAGGCGTGTGGCTTGGACTCGGGGGACGTTCCTCAGGCTGCACAGCTGGGGGGGGGGTGAGGCCCCGGGGATTCTGCCTCTCAGCTGCCCACCTGCTGCAGAGCTGTTGTCCTTGAACTCTGACCCCCCCATGAGTGGGGGCAGGTGAGGTTCTCACTACACACACACACACACACACACTCACACACTCACACATAAACATACACACACTCACACACACATACACTCACACACAGACACACACATACTCACACAGACACACACACTCACACAGACACACACACACATACACACAGAGACACACACTCATACACATACACACACTCACACACAATCACACACACACACACACTCACACACACATACACACTCACACAGACACACACACTCACACACACACACACTCATACACACATACACACACACACACACACACCCCGCAGCGCTGGCAGGGGGGGGTGAAGCTGGGACGGTGGGGCAGAGGCACCCCTCTGCTCCCTCAGGGGCCCGATGGGATTGTCCAATCTCCCCGTGCAGGTTGCACACACACACACACACTCACACACACACACACTCCACCAAGACCCTCAAAGTGGGTATACTCAGCACAGAGACAGCCCCCCCCCACATACACACGCTCCAGGGCACCAGCAGCACCTGCTCACACCCCTTCGCCTGCCCTCCAGCCCGGACACACACAGCCCACCGAGCCGTGCAGGCTGCCCTGCGTGCCCGGCCACGCCCACAGCCTCGGGGACACTCGGGGACCTAAGCACATGGCCAAACCCCACCCTCCGCCGCCCCCCAAATTCTGCGAGGAGGTGGCCACAGGAGACCCAGGAACAATGCGGGGAACAGCCGTCCCGCAGACACGGATGCACACACACACGCGCGCGCACACACACATGTGCACACACACGCGCACGGGGTGGGGATGGGGATGGGGGTGGGGAGGAAGGGCTGCCTCAGGCTGTGAGTCTCAGGAAGGGGTCCCATCCCCAGCTCCGGAGCCTGCGTTTCCTGCAGGAAGCTGCTTGCCCCCGGGGCGTCCACGCCTTCTCTTCCAGAGGAGGGAGCCCCGCGCCCCAGCCCCCCGCCTCTGAGGCTGCACAGGGCGCCTTCCAGCCCCGCACCTGGGCCGCCTCCAGGCCCACCCTCGGGGGTCCCCGCGGTTCCTCCCAGCCCCATCGCCCTGCTGGGTTGGGGGGGAGGCCAGTGGGGGCTGAGGGGCTCCTGGGGCAGCCCCCCTCTCGGCCAGGGGCCGCGGGCTGCGGGCTCCCGCCCCGGGCGCCCGGGTGATGGATGTCCCTCCTGTCCGTCTCGTTACTTATTGATGCCCGATTCCCTCTCGTCAATCCCCGGGCCGCTAACGAGCGGAAGGAGCCGCTTGTGCTTGTCCAAACCCGGGGCGCCGGGATGGATGTGCGGGCGCGGGGTGGGGCGAGGCGGGCGCCGCCAGCTCATTGGCCAGGAGGCTCTGCTCAGCTCGGCCCCGGGGGAGAGAGGAGGGGAGGGGAGGGGAGGGGACCCCCATTCTCAGTCCCAGCGTATGTGCCTGTGGCTCTTTCCTCGGGAGGCCAAGGGGCACATGTGCGCGCCCACGAGACCCCGCCTGTCCACGCGTGTCCCCGGGTGCGTGGCGCTGGGTGTCCACCCGGACCTGCCCAGGCCCGCGCAGGGCGCACGGGCGGTGCGAACGGCTGTCAGGTGCGCTGCCTCGCAGGACAGACAGGTGGGCGATCTGCGCGCGCCTTGAAGAGCCTGCGGGGGCCTGCGATGGCGGGGGGCGGGGGAGCCTCACCAGTTTGCGCTGACACCAGTGGCAGAGCCCGCAGAGGAGGATGGTCACGCTAAGGCTGACGGTGATGATGGCCGAGACCAGCAGGACGTCGCGGGTGGGCGCCCCTGGGGACGGAGCACATGCTGAGGTCAGAGCCGCCTTGGCGAGGGCCCGCCCCGCCTCCCTCAGCCCCGAGCCCCAGAACCACCAGGCCGCCTGACCTGCCAGCGGACCCCCCCCCCACCCTGGGGGGCTCTGAGCCCCAGCTCTGCCTGACAGCCCACCCTGGGGGGCCGTCCCCTCCCCCTCCTCTGTAAAAGGAGGCCACAGTGCTGGTTGACATCTCTACTGCTCTCTCCCTGCCTCCCCTCTCCTGTGTGAGCCCCCAGGCCCTACCACCCCCCCCCAAACTGGACACCCTCCCAGGGAGAAGCCGGCGTGCTCCCAGCCCTGCCGGCCTCCATCGGCCTCCGGACCCACAAACACAGCCTCCGCTCCCCCAGGCCTCCCCACTTGGTACTCCCAGCCCCAACTCTGAGCGACGCTCCAACCAGATCTGCCCCAAGGGCTCACGGCTCCTACAATCCCGCCGAGGGCATCTGCCCTGTGGGCACGGATAGCCTTGCCAGTGTCTGGCCGAGACTCCACAGCCACAGGCAGAGTCCGGGAGGCAGTCTCTGGCACCCTGTGACCGGCCCTCACTCCACCCAGCCGGGGTCTGCACCCCCGCCATCCCCTCCCTGAGTCGCGGGGCCCGGGGTAGACAGTCTTCTGAACGCTCGCCATGGCTTCCATTTCGAGAGCTCAGAGGTCCCGTGTGCCGCGCCAGCACGGCCAGGGGTGAACCTGAGGTGGGGGGCGGGGGCGAGGGGAGGCCGTGAAGGATGAGAAAAGACAGACGAGAGAATAAAGCTGGGGCCGGGTGGAACGCTGCCCTCTGATTAGAGACAGTGACACAGCCTGCAAGCCAAGCCTTTGTTTCATACAGTGGTACCTCGAGATACGAGGGCCCTAACATACGAGATTTTTGAGATACGAGCTGTCGAGCGAGCGATTTTTGCTTTGAAATACGAGTAACAGTTGAGATACGAGTCATCTCGCGGATCGGCCGGCTGCACACGACCCACCCGTTTACCACGACTCGAGCGTCTCCTAGTTTCCCACGCCTCAAGGTGATGGAACGAATTAAACTCGTATCTCGGGGTACCGCTGTAGCCCGATCCCACGCGGCCAGGGAAGGGCGTGGGAAGGGTGTTTACAGCGTTCTCACGGGTGTCGAATCCACTCAGTCACAGGCACCGGGTCCAGCTGTGTTTCCTGCTGCCCGCCCCCACCCCAGCCCCCATCACTCAGCCACGGGGGCCACGGGTCCGGACCACGAGGTCCAGCTCAGCCGTAGCCTTTGGCTGTCACCGTGCTGGGACCCGCCCGGGGCTTTGCCACCAGAGGATCGTGCCCTCTCCTTCGTCCCAGGCTCGAACCTGTCCAGACGCTGTGGCCGCGCTCCGCAGGCCTGGACCTCAGGGAGGGGAGTCTGCGTGGGCCTGCCCGGGAGGACAGTGGCAGGTTTCTGAGCAAACAGTGTCTCCCGCTCACTGGGCGGCTGAGGGCGAGTCACCTAACCGCCCCGTGTGCTCCCTTGCAATGCAGACAAACTCCTCCCACTGAGCCCATCCAGGCCTCAGGAAGGCGAAACCGGACCGGAAAGGGTCGTGTGAGGGAGCTGGGTGAGAGGGTCCCACGTGCTCCGTAAAGCTGCGCGCACCGGGTGCGTCCGGAATCAAGGAGACGCGCTTGTTGACAGAGGAACCTGCGAGGGACTTCCAGTGCGGGGGGGGCGGGGGTGAGGGGAGGAGACGCTCACTGCGAGTGGATGACAGCGGTCTGTCTGGTCCTGGTTCCTGAGTTTTTAAGCCTCTGGGCTCGTTCTCTTGCTTTGCTGTGGGGCTCAGAGAGCGGGCCCAGAGCTCCCCCCAGCTCTCAGAGCCCTCAGGCCCCCCACCCCCCATTCACTCCAGGACACCTGGCTCCTCCCTGCTCTCCCTAGAATCCTGCGTGGCCCTCCTCTCTCCCTTCCCATGGGCGGAGCCTCCAGCGGTGGGAAGAGGCCGCCCTCACCTGTCCCCATCTCTCTACCTGCCGGGCCAACGGAACTTCCCCTTGTCCCGAGTCCACAGCCTCAGCCCCCCGCGGGGCCACCCAGTCGCCAAAGAACCCGGCCTGCCCTTCCCTCCGCAGCGGGAGAGCACAGTCTCCGGAGTTCCCGGGCCCAATGGGAGGCCTGCCTCTGCGCCCTCCGGCCTGGAGGGAGGACCAGGGGGCACGGTGACGGCCACAGTCCCGCAGGGCACGTCGCCAGACCCGAGACGCAGGGCTGCGGTGGGGGGTGGGCAGCGTGTCTTCTGGGAAGAGGGCCTGCCTCCATGGAAGGGGCTGGGGCTGGTAGTGGGGAGAGCAGGTGACCCCACCCCTTCCTTTGTTGAATTCCCTCCTCAGTAATGTACAGTGGCACCTCGAGATACGAGTGGCCTAACATACGAGATTTTTGAGATACGAGCCGTCGAGCGAGCGATTTTTGCTTTGAAATACGAGCAACAGTTGAGATAGGAGTCATCGCTCGGATCGGCCGGCTGCACACGACCCACCCGTTTACCGCGACGCGAGCGTCTCATCGTTTCCCACGCCTCAAGGTTACGGAACGAATTAAACTCGTATCTCGAGGCACCACTGTAAATCCCCCTTGGGTTGAGCTTCTTCAACTACTCTCTCCTGAGGACCGAACCCGGGCACCGGAACAGGCCAGAATCCGGGGACAGGACAGGCGTCCCAGAACCAGGGAGCTCCAGGCTCCGACAGACCTGAGAAAAGACCCAGGTGTGAGTACAGTCGCCACCTCGTTGAAAAAATGATCATTTTTATCTAAAAAGAATCTATATTCTTCTAGATTTATTTTTCAATGAGAGCTGACAAGCCTCTGATTCTCAACCGCCTGGGACAAGTGCCTTCACCTATGTCTCCACTGCCTCCTTGATAAAGACAAAAATGCCGCCGAAACCGGTGTGGCTCAGTGGACAGAGCGTCGGCCTGCGGACTGAAAGGTCCCAGGTTCCATTCCGGTCAAGGGCATGTACCTTGGTTGCGGGCACATCCCCAGTAGGGGGCGTGCAGGAGGCGGCTGATCGATGTCTCTCATCGATGTTTCCAACTCTCTATCCCTCTCCCTTCCTCTCTGTAAAAAAATCAATAAAATATATTAAAAATAAAAATGCCGTCCGATTGCTGTCAGCCCTCCATGGGTCGGCATGATCTCTAGGGCTGTTGGTGTTCGTTTGGTCTCGGGGGTACTCAGAGGGCTCTGGGGGCACCCCGGTGAAGTGACAGCCGGGTGAGGCCGCTATCTGGGAAGGCTTCCCGGAGGAGAGGGCCTGTGTGTGGTCCCGGGGGTGGTGTTGGGGGAAGTGGAGGGCAGCATCCTCCGGGCAGAGGGACCAGTGAGAGCAAAGGAGGTGCGTGCTGTCCTCTGTGCAAGAGCCGACCCTTCCTCGCTCCGATGCCAAGCACGTGCCCTGCATGTGCCACGGCGGCAACAATGCGGTGCTCCGAGCAACGAAGGCCGGCGGCCTGGCTATCCCGCGTTTGCAAACGGGGACACGGAGGCACAGAGGGGTCGCGCCCCCTGTCCTTCAGAGCGCAGGTGGGGGAGCCAGGGTTGGAGCCCGGCAGCCCGCTCTGTGCGTTTTGGGGGGCACCTGGGGCTCTGGGGATTGCAGCGGTTCTCAACCTGTGGGTCGTGACCTGTTTTCGGACAGTCTGAGGCTCTACAGCAGGGACCCACAGTTTGAGAACCGCTAGCAGGGTCGCCTAAGACCATCAGAAAACACAGATATTCACATGACGATTCGCCACCACACGAGGAGCTGTCTTAAATGGTCTCGGCGTTAGAAAGGTTGAGAACCGCTGCTCCAGGGCCACGGAGGCGGAGCTGAGCAGGGGAAGCTGTGGCCCCACAAATGCTCTTCAGCCAGCGCCCCAGCACTCACTTCCCTGCTCCCCCTCTTGGGGTATTGTGCACAGACAAAAGGGATGTGTTGCTAAGGAAGGTGACCCCCGTCCCGGGACCAGGGCCTGGGACCCCTGCAGCGCTGCGGCAAATGCCATGGTCTGCCAGGCCGTGCCCTCCCCCGCCAGGCTCCCAGCATCCCTTGCACCGCCCCTGGGGCCCGGGAAACGCCTGTCTTTGCAAATTGCACGGCCGCTGTGAGTGACACGCTGTGAGTGACACGCTGTCCCAGCCAACGCCTGGCGCTGCCCTGGGGGACCAGCAGGTCCTCACCTCCAG
>JAAGEH010000102.1:225540-251240 GCA_011751065.1 Lasiurus cinereus
AGCCCCCCGCCCCTCCCTCCTACGGACCCAACATCCCCCAAAGCCAGGGAAAGGCACCGTTGGGAGAGAGCAACCGAAAAGCAATCAGCTCAACCCTGAACCCAGACAGCCAGGCAAAGCGCCAGGCCTCCTGTCGTGATGGATACCCGGCCTGCTCTCCGCGCTGCAACTCCCCGCTCGCCCGAGGCCACCCACCTCGGGAGAGGGGGCCGCTCCGGCCTGGCTCGGGGGGGAAAAGAAAACGAGAGGGGCTGGCGGGCGGGAGGCAGGGAACACGGGAAAGAGGGGAAGGAGCCAGGCACGCATTTCCCGGGAACGCTGGGCTTTGGCCCCGCTCCATCCCCTCCCGGCTGGCTCGCTCGCTCCGTGGCTCCGAGTCCTTCAGAAAGCCGGCGCCACCCACAACCCCGGCGGCCTGTCCAGGGTGGGAAGGAGGCTGGAAACCCAGGAGGCCCTCGGGGAATTGCTGGGGGAAGTGAAAAGCAGCTGGAAACAGGGGCTCAGGACGAGCCACCTTGACGGCCATAAACAGAGAAGGCGTGAGAGGCAGGGAGAGAAGGCTGGCTGCAGGCGGGTAGGACTCAGCGGAGCTGCGGCATCAGTAAACAGGGAGTGAAGGGCCATCCGATGGGCCAGGAGCGGTTCCCGCCAGAAACCGGACGGGGACGTGTCGGGACCCACGGGCCCTCTGACGCCTCACCGAGCGAGCAGCGAGGTCTGTGAGCTCCCAGAGGCCGCACGCACCCCTCTCTGCCTCTGCTCTCCCTTCCAGCAGGGAGCACGGCCTCGGTCACAGTGCTCACATCCGTTCAGTGGGGGCAGTTCACAAAGTGCTCCGGAGTTTACGGGGGGTTCGCCGCCACTGTGGTGTTTATGAGGTGACGGGGTATCTTCTACCTGCTGACCCCCTTCCCGAGGGACAGCCACTCCCACCTCCCACAATTCGGGGCTAAGGGAAGGCTTCAGTCTTTGGCCTCAAATGAGGGGGGTGGGTAGAGGAAGGCCTAGCCGGTTTGCTCAGTGGATAGAGCATCGGCCTGCGGACTGCAGGGTCCCACGTTCGATTCCGGTCACCGGGAGGGGGCGTGCAGGCGGCAGCCAATCGGTGATTCTCTCTCATCATTGATGTTTCTATCTCTCTCTCCTTCTCCCTTCCTCTCTGCAATCAAATGCACACACACACACACACACACACACACACACACACATATATTTTTAAAGAGGGGGAGAGAGAGATAAACCAACCGCAGACCTCAGAAAGCTACCAAGTCCGAAGCCATCAGGGTCAGAGCCACTCAGGAGGGGCAGGGCCAGGTGCCAGCTCTCGGGGAGCCCAGGATAGGAGGGGCCCCTCCGCCGGGCGTGTGCAGCGGGGGCAGGACCAGGGGCATGTGATGATTAAGTGCAGGCCTTGACCACTCGTTACTCCGATGAATAATACATGGTTGTGCCTCGGCCTAAATCAGCATCGCATTGTTATGAATAATACACGGCTGCAAAGAAGCTGGAGTGGGAACGGAGCGCAGTATTTTATTCGAGGATGTGGGAGCACTTAAGAGCTCCTCATGCTGATGCCTCGATTTTGCTCCCCACCCCACCCCACCCCCAGTCACCCTCCTGCCTGAGGCTCGCAGCCATGAAAGCCGTGGGGGCTAGGGATCGTCCACCCTGAGGTCCAGATTCTTGACCTGGGGCTCTGATGACTTGGGCGCGGAGATACATTTAATCTGTGTCTGCGTGAGAGCTCTCAGGGGCAGATCTTAGAGGTGTGCAGGAAGGAGGCGGAGGGGGGGCGGGTAACGAGTGGGAATTCAGCTGTGAGAGTGGGGGAGAGAGACTACTGGGGATCTGAGGCCAGTCCGGCCACTCACTGCGTCACGGTGACTGTGTGGCCTTAGCAACAAACTCACTCCTCTGGTCCTAAATCGCCTTGTTAGGAGAAAGGGTAGTTGAGATTCCCAATCAGAGGTACCATCCTATCTCATAAAGGAGTGATAGGCAGATTGACCATCACTCCAACACACAAGATGACTGCCGCCATGTGGTCAAAGATCCTGTCCCCCTGTGCACACAAGATGGCCACGACCAGATGGCCAGCAGGGGAGGGCAATTGGAAGGAACCAGGCCTGCAAGGGAGGGCAGCTGTGGGTGATCACAACAGCAGGGGAGGGCAGTTAAGGGTGACCAGGCCAGCAGAGGAGAGAAGCTGAGGGTGACTGGGCCTGCAGGGAAGGGCAGTTGTGGGGGGGGGGGTGGACCCAGGCCTGCAGGGGAGGGCAGTTGGAGGGGCTATGCCTGCAGGGGAGGGCAGTTAGGGGTGACCAGGCCTGCAGGGGAGGGCAGTCAGGGGCAAACAGGCTGGCAGGGGAGCAGTTAGGCATCAATCAGGCTGTCAGGGGAGTGGTTAGGGGGTGATCAGGCTGGCAGGCAGAAGCGGTTAGGGGCAATCAGGAAGGCAGGCAGGCGAGCAGTTGGGAGCCAGCAGTCCTGGATTGTGAGAGGGCAGTCAGACATCCCTTGAGGGGTTCCAGATTGGAGAGGGTGCAGGCTGGGCTGAGGGACACCCCCCGCACACACACACCCCACCCCACGCACCAGGCCTTTAGTTCTACATATTCAGGGATAGCAACCCACCATCAGGACAGAGCCTCTGAGCAGGCGCCCTGAGATCTGTCCGTGGTCCTGACACGGCCAGCAGCCCGCGGCCTCTGTCCTTGGTGCTGAAGCAGGACAGGGTCTTGGGTCGGAGCCCTCCTCCAGGCCACCGTTCACAGTGCCCCTGGGGAGTAGGATCTAACCCACCGGAAACGCTTTTTGGGACTGCAGCACAGTGGGCCCACCTTCCACTGTCCATTCCTCCCAGGTCAGCCTTCAGCTGAAACCCTGCCTCGCGACCAACGGACCTAGGAGCTCCCTTTCCTGCAGTGAGGTCCCCAGTCAGCAGCCCCACTGAGACACCCAGAGTCTCCCCAGCCCAGTAAAGGCCACATCCCATTCCCCCACGGGAGCCCGCGGCACTGCCCCCTGGAGGCTGGCGCGGGGACTGCGCTCGGAGCTGGAGCACAGAAGGCTCTTAGTGGTGGTGCTGTGTGAACGGGGAAGGTGTGGCAGACTGTCCCGCCCCCGCCCTCTGCCCCCTCACCCTTCCCCGGGGCAATCTGGCGCCTGGAGCTTGTGGCACCGCCCAGCACCCGTGCTCCTGGCTGTCTGGCGGCGCCTGGTGAAATGAGGCCTTGGGGTGCGACGCTGCCCAAGTCACAGCGAAGACAACAACGGGACCAGGTGAAACTTTCTGCTCCCTCCTCCAAGGTACGCGGCGTGTACCTCTTTCAATCCGACCTTTCCTCCCACGGCAGGGCCAGTGCTACCAGGGTGAACACCGAGGCCTGTCACGTCCCTTCCCCGAGGGCAGAGGCGCCCAACCTCACATCCGCCCAAAGGAGAAGCTCCCCCACAGCCTCTCCCTAAGAAAAAGTGGGGGTGAGAGAAGGCCGCAGCTGCACCCAGACCTGCCCCTGACCCCACAGGTGGGGGCTTTCTGAGAAGCCGATCTGCTGGGTGTTTATAAAGGACTGCTTCACATTAGCCTCACTGGCTGTAAACATTCTCCTCCTTCAAAAAAAAAAAAAAAGAAAAAAAGGGTAAAAACAAATAACCACCTGCAGACCTCTCTCAACATCACAGCTTCCCTGGAGCCGGGCAGGGACGGAGGCTAATAGCCTTTAATTGCGGTGGATACGACAGCCCGCGCCGGCGAGCCGCACACTCACTCTAGGCCGAGCGCGACACGGGAAGAGCTCTCTGCCCGCATGACCGCATTCGGCCTCACAACCCCCCTGCTGGGAAACATCAGGGTGAGCCTCCTACAGAGGACGCAAGTAGGGTTCAGACAGGTGAGGGGACCACGCAGGGCGGGCCAGCTGGTGCGGGTGGGGCCTGGCACGGGGACCACACCTGTCTGCCCAGAGCCCTGTTGCTCAGCTGGGCCCACCTGTTCGGGAAGTCTTGCTGTCCCTCGGGGGCATCAGGGCCACCGCTCCACCACCCTCCCATCCCAGAGAGGGAGGAACAGTGACGTCGCGGTCCTACAGCCCTTCACAGCCGGCAAAGGGCTTTTATAGCCTCTGTCCGATGACTCCAGCACGGGGGCCCCACCTCCCACTGCCCCTTCCTCCCGGATCAGCCTTCAGCCGAAGCCCCACCGAGCTCCCTCTCCCCCAGTGAGGTCCCCAGTCAGCAGCCCCACTGCAGACACCCAGAGCCTCCCCACCCCTTATACAAAGGCCACATCCCATTCCCCCACGGGAGCCCGCGGCACTGCCCCCTGGAGGCTGGCGCGGGGACTGCGCTCGGAGCAGGGCCTCGTTTGAGTTTCCAGGAGAGAAAACGAAGGCTCGAGGCAAGGCCAGTCACACGGTGGGACTCCCAGCCCAGTGCTCTCCGCCCTCCTCCCCGAGGCTAGGGTCCAGGGAGGCGGGGGTCCCATGGGCCTTGAGTCCTGAGGGGCTTCCTGAGGCCATGACCTGGCCTCCTCCCTCCGCCGGCTCCCTAAGGGCTGTGGGTTGGCTCAGCTCTGACTTGAAGTCTCCATTTCTCATTCTAAATGAAGTTTTTCTCTCCCAGGCAATTACTGCCTGCTAATTAGGAGGCAAGGCTGCCAGTCCCTGGGCCCCGGGCTGACCCCTTTTCTCAACTCACAGGGGCGGGGCGCCTCTGGAGGTGCAGGGGAGCAGCAACAACCGCGGGCACCGCCTGGCTGGGCCCCCCAGCTGAAGGAGCCAGGAAACCTTGGAGGGTGGGTGAGGGGGCCTGGCGGAGGCAGCGGGAGCCGGGGCCAGGGAACTGGAAGGAGGGGAGGGGGCGCTGGGGAGGGGGGGAGCTTTGAGAAGCGGGGACAGGAGTTTGGAAGGAGCTAACCACGCCAGGCAGGGTGAGGGGAGGCCCAGGCTCAGGAACCGGCGAAGCTTTAGGAAGATCCAGAGAAATGGGAGCGTGCCATGTGGTAGACAGGAGGGGCCTCAGGAAGCAGAGAGACGAAGGGGGGCTCTCCCCTCTGCAGAGGGAAAGGAAGGAAGAAAGCACCCTGGAAAATGGGGGAGATGGGGGAAGTGGGAGAGGCGGGGGTGGAGGGGAGACTGGGAGATTCCAGGAAGGGGAAGGAGAGAGGAAGGGCAGGGAGGAAGGAGGAAGTGCCGGAGGAAAGCCCCTGGAGAGCCGGGAGGAGAGCCGGAAGGGCGGCCGGCCGGCGTGGCGGCTCCCAGGGCCCCGGGAAAGGCTCTCTCTCTCTCTGTCATTGTCCTTGAGCCTCCCCCAATGTCAGTGGCCAGCCAGTTGGGCCTGCCTGCCCTCCTACGCACCCACAGGTACCGGCAGGCATATGGCAGGCCACCAGCCAGCTGGGGCCCGCCTGCTCCACTCACCCAGGGCAGCCGGACCAGCCTCCTTCTTGCCAACCGGCCACCCCCTCTCGGGGGCTGGGCCAGGGACCCTCCTAGGTCACACGGCTATCGGGCCACGCTGCCCCAGGACGGGGTGGTCCTGCCTTCCCCCTTCCCAGAGGGAGGATCGGGGCCCAGAGATGAAGTGGTGCTTGTCCAAGGTCATGGAGCAAGCACGTGATGAGGCCAGACACCGAGGGCCCAGGGGCTCAGTCCCAGAGGCGGGCTTAGATGGTAACGAGACAGAGACAGGTCCCGGTGGCCGGCAAGGCTGTCCCGGACCTGCTTACTTATGCCTGGGGCGGCGGGCGGAAGGGAGCGAGGGCAGCCGGGGCCGGAGAGGAGGCACAGGGAGTCACCCTGGATGGAGCACAGGACGAGGGGAGGGGGGGCCCTGTCGGTTAGCGGACATTATGGAGCCTTTACCACGTCCCGTGCTCCGGCCATGTACACGCTCCACGCAGGATCTAGTTACCCCGCCCCCCACCCCCACCCCAGGAAGCATGGCGCACTCTGCTTCATCAGAGGGAAGCAGCCCAGCCTCAGGAGGGTGGACTGCGTGGCCGAGCCCACAGGCTAAGCAGTGCCACGGTCCTGCCAGCGGCTGGTCTCTGCCCCCGGGATGCCTCCATCCGGGCATCACCGAATGGTGCTCAGGCCCCGAGTTCCCGAGTCCCAGCCTGGCCCTGGGCAGAATCCAGGCCCCAGACGCCAATGGGGTTGCAATCCCGCATTGTGGGGGCTTCCGGTAGCCTAAAGCGGGGTGGGGTGGGGCAGTATCCTGAGGCTCCAGGCTTGAACAAGCTCTGTCTGAGGGGCTGGCGTCGGGGGTCCGGTCCCCGCTCTGTCACTGACGTCCTGCGTGACTTTGTTCGGGCCTTTGCCCTCTTGAACTTGGCGCGGCTGCCTATGTCACCGAGGGGAGGACCGGACACCAGGAGCGGGCACACGCGGTGCTAGCTGTGCTGGGCTGATTCTAGGCAGTTTACATACAAGCTGTGCCGGTTCTAGGCAGTTTACATACAAGTCTCCCCGCCGCCCTCCCAGGCAGGTACCGTCACCCTCAGGCTACAGACGGGGACACGGGTCCATGAAAGGTAACTAGCGTGCCCAGGGTCACACGGCTCCCCAGCAGGAGGCAGGACGGAGGCCTGAGCCCCATTCCTGGGGATCCAGTCATACCCCCTCTCTCCCTAGTGACTCGCAGCCCCTGCCCGGTGCCCCGGGGGGCCTGCCTCTGCCCTCTGCACAGGCACACCTGCCACCCGGTGTCCACCCGAGCAGCACGCCCTCCGTCCTGTGTCTGCGTGACATGTGACGCGGCGTGTGCCTGCTTCCACACCTGCTCCCGTGCTTTCACAGCGCTGCTGCCTGGAATAGCCACGCCGGCTCAGACGTCTCCACGAGGCGCCCCAGCACCGAGAATAGGGCGGCCCCGGCAGGTCGGCACGCATACGCGCACGTGTGCCCCCCATTCTGGGCACGGGCTGCCTCGTGGGGGCCGGGCCGCGCCTCAGCACCCAGCCACCTGGCAGGGACATGGGTTACCCCACCCCTTCCCCCCTCCCCCCCCCCCCCTCCGGCGCCGGGTGACTCACACGTCACATCACGGCGCACCTGCCGGCTCCCCCAGCCACGCCGCCTGCCTCACACCCCGCCCCGCACAGAAGTGGCACCTTCTCCAGGGCGGAAGTGGGCACACGCCCAGCTCCCACAGCCCGAGGATGCCAGCCGAGCCTGGGGTGGAGAGGCAGAGAGGCCCTGACCGGAGGGCCGGGGACCCTGGAGTCCACGGTACCTGTGCCTGAGACGGAGCCCCCGCTTAGGCCCGCCTGCCACAGCTGAGTTCTCAAGACCCTCGAGATGGTGCCCCGTTATCACTGCCAGCTCTGAGGCCAGCGGGGGACCCGGGGACCTCTGCCCGTCCCTCCCGAGAAGGCTGTGGTGCCCCGAGGGCTGCTTCGGCCAAGTCACCCGTGCCCCCCGCCGCCCCGTCCCTGGTCCCCGCGCTCTCCTCCCCCTGCCCGGCAGCTCGGCGTGCTGGGTATTTTTAGGCCTCAGCTGACAGGCTGTGAAATCGCTCCCTTCACACCTCCCCGACGAGGCGGGGGCTGGGGAGGAGGAACGGGGTTGGGGGGCACCCAGCCAATTCCGCCGGCTCCTCCGGGGCTGGCAGGTGCCAAGCAGGGGTGAGGGGTGCCTCCCAGGAGCCAGCGCATCCTTCCCCGGTGCCTGAGGGAGAGGGAGAGGGGACGGGGTGGGACGGAGGCGGCTCTGCTCCGGGGACCTGGCGGCCCAGGTTTGGGGGGACATCTTGAGCGCTCAGGGAGGCACCGGGACGCCCTCGGAGTCCAGCTTGCAGCCGCTCCCCGCTCCCCGCCCCGCGAGGAGCCGAGAGACGGGCTGGCGCGGGTCCCAGTGGGCTAAGGGAGGCACCGGGCCGTGCAGGCCAGTGGTTGTGGGAAGCTCACCCAGTGCTGCTGAGCGGCTGGCCTCAGTTTCCCGCTCTGGACAGCAGTGCTAGCGACACCTGCTCCCAGGCTGGCTGGGAGATGAGAGGCGGGGAGCACTGTGGACGGAGGACGCACTGCCAGGAGGTTCCCCCGCCACTTCCCGTGACCCGTGCCCAGCCCGCGCCCCTCCTCCTTCCCGGGAAGGGGCCCAGCGTACCTCCTGGCATCACCCCCTGCTGCTCCTCGGCCGTTTCCCCGAAGGCAGCGAAGGCCCCATAAGGAGGTCGCCCTGGAGGCCGTCCCTGTCTTCCTGCTGCCTGTTGTGGGGGGCACACACTCCCCATGCCCGTGGACCCCAACACTAGCATGGTGCATGCTGCCAGCGTCTTGGTGTGAGTGAGGTGTTACCCAGGGGTGAGTGACCCTGAGGAAGTGAGACCCTGTTGGGAATGGGACCCTGCGCCAGGGGCCAGGGGCACAAGGCGGGGTTAGGGGGGTTAAGGGGGATGGCCGCCTAGTTGCCATGGAAACAGGTGGGGTTTGGCAGCTGGAGTAGGAGTTGTGTGGCTCTTCCCAAACCTGGTCCTGGTGCCCAGGCTGAGGCGTGGGGTGCAGATGCAACCTCAGGGCCCCGGGCCTGTGGATCTGGCTCCATCCCTCTCAGAAAGCTTTCTTTGGCCACCCAGCTCCTGAGGGAGGCCCCCAGGGGGTCCATCCAGGCCCGTGGACCCCAGGCCGGGCCCCAGGCCGCTCCCGACCCACCACCGGCTCTGGAAGGGCCGGGCCCCCGTTCAGTGGCGGCTGCAGACCCCTGCGGTGGGTGCCCGGGCTCAGCCCCGCGCAGGGGAGAGGCCGGCGCACTGCGGGCACGAAGGTCCTTGCTGGGGATCCACTGGGAAGCCACCCGTGCTTCTCCGTGGCTCTCTTTTAAAGGCACCGTTCTCCTGGTTCAGAACGCCAGGACCTGGGGAAGCTGACCCACCCACCTTTCCGGCCGGAGCTTCTACCCCGGCCCCGGGACCGCCTTTCCGGCCGCACCTCCACAGGCCACGACTGGTCCCACCTCCGGCCCGGGCCCCCAGCCCCCAGCGCCTCGGCCCTGCTGGCTCCCGTGGCACGCACCTCCTCCTCCTTCCTGACCCACGGCCTGGCCCAGCGCTCACCCGTGGGGCTGCTCCCACTGAGTTTGGAATCTCAAACTGGCATTTTTAAAAAAGATTTTTAAGTTGATTTTTAGAGAGCGAAGAAGGGAGAGACATCAATATGAGAACAAAACATCCATCAGCTGCTTTGTGCACACCCGGCACCGGGATCCAGCCTGCAACCTGGGCATGTGCCCTGACTGGGAACCGAACCAGCAACCAACCAGTGGAGCCTCGGGCAAGGGCTCGATCTGATGTTGTGTTTGTGTGTTTTTGTTAATCCTCACCTCCGGGATCTTTAGAGAGAGCGGAAGATAGGCAGGGATGGGGAGAGACAGAGACACATCGATGGGAGAGAGAGACACACCCACCGGTTGCCTCCTGCACCAGTCCCACGGGGCTGGGCACTGAACCCACAGCCCAGGCACGTGCCGGGACCTGGAACCCAAGCCGAGACCCCGTGCTGAGTGGCCGGACTCTCCAACCACTGAGACCACGGCCAGGCCTCAAGCAGACTTTTAAGGGCGAGTTCCGCCTGCAGCTGTGATAACTGACTATCCTCCCTAGTGAAGCCTTCCCTCCTCCTCCTCCTCTTCCTCCTCCTCCTCCTCCGGGGCTGAAGCCAGCCTCCTACTCCTCCTCGGAGCTCCTGGACCCCTCGCCCCACACACCAATCCCTCGATTCGGGATCAGGCAGGTAGCAGCTGCCGTTGACCGAGTGTCTACCGCGTGCCGGCCGCTCTGCTGAAGACATTTCCCGCATTCTCTCCTCCTCCTCCTCCTCCTCCTCCTCCTCCTCCTCCTCCTCCTCCAAGCCCCTGGGAGGTAAGCAGCAGCCGCAGCAGCACACCCATTTGACAGGGGAGTAAACTGAGGCCAGAGAGGGAGAGGCAGTTGCCTCTCAGGGGCACAGCCGCCAGTGTCGGTGCCAGGATTCGGACAGACAGCCGCTTGGCCCCAGAGTCCCAACCTAAGCATGCCAGCCCCTGGCACATACGCCAGTGCCCAGCACATACCTCGCCGTCTTTATTGCCCCGCTGTTATCAGGGGAGGGGACGGGAGCGCTGAGTGACGTCAGAGGGTGTCCTTCAGCCGCACCCTTTGTCCAGCCTGAAGTCCCGGTTCCCGGAGAAAGGAGGTGAGGGCGCGGGGCAGGCCAGGACAGTCAGGAGGTGTGCAGGGAGCCCCGACATCAGGCCCCGGTGGATCTCAGAGCCTGAGGGGTGCTGGAGCGAGCACAGGCCGGAGGGGCCCGGGGGGCGGGTTGGGGGCGTGTGTGTGGGGGGGCGTGCTGTGTGCTGTCCACGCTGGTCCCGCCGCCTCGGCCCCGTGGTAATGAGCCGGATCCAATTTGTACCCGGGCCCGCGGGGAGCAGCTGCCGCGGCAGGGTTTGAGGTAATTTAATTGGACACATTAGCCACACAGCTCTCTCCCGCTCCCCTCGTGCGCGGCCTCATGCGGGCACCCCTCATGGCCTTCCACACCCCGGGCTGCCCTTCCCTGTCGGAGGGCCGGGACTGCACGGCGCCCTCCAGCGCCGGGAGGCCCCCACCTGCTAGGACAGGCTCCTGAACACCCCTCCGTGCTCGTTCTCGGGGCTCCTGGGGGTCCCAAGGTCTCCCCTGCCTCGGGTGCAAGTGGCAAATACGAGAGCCCCTGGGGCTGCGGCTCAGACCTCTCCTCCTGCTCCTCTGTGGGTCAGAATGGCCCCCCCTTTCCTCCCAAGCTAGTCTGAGAGCCCCCCACTTCCTGCACTCCGTGAAGGGCACTGAAGGAGCAGGGCCACCAGATCGGGGTGCAGACACACACACACATGCTGACTGACCCCACGCTGTCGTGAAAAGACCTGTATCCATCACTCCAAAGCTCCGCCCCCCACACAGGCTGGCAGGCCGCACAGCCAGGTGAGGCCCGGCTCCCGGCAGATGGAGGCCGCAGAGGCAGCTCAGCCGGCAGGTGGGAGGGTAGGGGAGGGGCAGGCAGGGCCCCTGGAGGGCATCGGCCTCGCCTGGCCGGGCACAGGGACCCGGGGCCAGGGAGCCACCCTCCCCCAGTGCCTCCCGCCACCGTTCCCAGGGCACCTCCGAGGCTCGCGACAAATGCGCTCATTAGCTGCTGTTGACAGCGGCAAGGCCCGCGATGAGCGAGCGCAGCTATTACGGCCGCCGGCCCAGCTGCCACCGCCTGCAGGTGTGCGGAGAGCAGGCCCCGCCCGCCCTGCCCCCTGCTTGGTGCCCCCCTTCCACAGTCACCAGGCAAGTGGGCGCCCAGCCCAGCCCCACGGGGGACACCTGCCCACGTGGCCTGCCAGGGGGAGGCTGCAGAGCGCCCCCGTCTCCCCCGGAGTAGGCCCGCCAGGCCGGCCCACATTCCCAGCCACGGGGCCCAGAATTCCAGGAGCCGGCGCTGGGCGCCGTCCAGGCCTCCACAGGTCCCGCGCCGCCTGCCAGCTCGGCTCTGCCCCCCGGGGATCCTGTTGGGTGAGACCGAAGCCCTGGCCTCCAGACACCAGCCGAACGCGGCCCCGCCGGGCTGCCCCAGCCGCCTGGAAAGTCGGCGACTTCTATGTCCGCGGAACTGGCACCGTGCGCCTGGCACCATTGACTGGGGTTCCCTGGCAAGGCAGGCGGGCACCCGGGCTGGGCCTGGCACAGGCTGGCTCTGGCACCGGGCCAGACCCGCGACTGCCCCGACAGAGCGCTGACCTCACCAGTTGCATGTGCCACCTGCAGGGCACTGCCCGGGGAGCCGGGGGCTGGCTCCCAGCAGGGCGGCCGGTGCCCACAGCGTGTGTGTGTGTGTGTGTGTGTGCGTGTGTGTGTGTGTGTGCCTCTCCCAGCCACAGCCCTGCTCCGGGCTGGGCCTCCCGCCCTCCACCAGGCTCCCTCTCCACGCTTCGCCCTGCTGTTCCCGCCTCACTCCCCCGGGGGGAGCGGGGAGCAGTTATTGAAAACGGTCCATCAGATTCAATGAGGATGCAAAGCCCCTGAGAGAATGGGGGTGGGCGGGGAGCGGGGGAGAGAGGGGGGTAACCATCCACCCCTCTGCCTTTCCCTGAAGACCTCCTGCAGCTGCAGGGCGGGGGGGAGGAGGAGAGGGGCGCTCCGCACCCTTCCAGGACCTTTGGGCCTGAGTTTGGGGTCAGCCACCAGGGCCCCGGCTGCCCAGGGCCTGTCTCTGTCACTGGCACCCACCTGTTCCTGTGCTCCCCGCTGTCCTCGCCTGTCACCTGCGGCCTGTGCGCTCCCACCCCCATCCAGCCTGTTCGAGCCCCACTTCCCCAACGAGGAGGCCCTTGGAGGCGACCTTCCTCCATCACCCCCCACACACAGTCCCTGAGCACCCGGCCCATCAGTCAAGCTGTCCCCCGGGCCCCGAACAGCATGGGCCGAGGGTCCTGTCTCCATGGGAAGCGCCAGGGCTCGGGAGCATGGGCTGCCCTGGCCCGGGTCCCACAGGCGCCAGCCCCTCCGGCCCACCCCGTGACCCCGCCCCCGCCCGGCTCAGCCTCAGATGCCCCTAGGTCGTGGCTGCCTGGGAGAACATCTGAACTTCAGTCCTAGACGCTGACCCACACCCAGGGACAGGCCAGGGCGGTCTGGGCCTGCGCAGACGGGGCAGGTGAGGGAGGGGGGGGCCGGATGGGTAGATGAAGGCGGGGGAGAGTCTGCCGGTGAAACGGTGACACACAGCCAGCACCCCAGCCCTGGCCCCAACGCTGACGGCCCTCACAGCACACGCCTGATCTGTTCTTCCAGCCGTACCCCCCCCATTCCTGCCCAACCCGCACCCAGCAGCCACTGCCCCGACGCGTGCCCAGTGGCCTGGGCAGTCTCGTGGATCCTTCTGCCTCGAGAGAGAGGAGACCGCCGTGCCAAGGCCCCCGGCCCACGCAGTGTGCGCCCCATACTCCCCAGGAAGGGCCGGCCCAGCTGATTTGGGAGCGGAGCATTAACAGGTGGAGCAGGCGGGACCTCAAGCACTGCTGCCCCAGGGATGAGCCAGCAGAGGGCTGGGCAAGGCAGGCCACCCCTGGGCCCCGGTCTCTGTCCCCACCCCGTGTGGCAGCAGCTCAGACTTGGCCTCGCGGGCCCTGCTCACTCACTCACTCACTGCAAGGTCACCTCCCCCCCTCTCTCCTTCCCTCCCTCCCTCCCTCCCTGCTGCCGTCCTGCCTGCCTCGGCCATGCTGACCCCTGCAGGCGCGCCGGAGCCCTGCCTGGCCCAGGACAGGCATGGAGGGACCCAGGCCGCCCGGGGACACCCAGGGGAAAGCTGCGAACAGGGCGAGGGCTGGTGGCTGGGGGGGAACTGGGGATGGGGTGCGGCAGAGGCGAGTCTGCAGGCAGAGCCGGGAGGCCGGGCGGAGTTGGGGCAGAAGCGGAGGGAGTCTTCCTTCTCCCCAGCGTCCCTTGCTGCAGCCTCCAGAGATCTGGGCGAGAGCTGCCTGGGGGACCAGGGCCCCAAGTGGGAGGGGAGCTGCGCCCGCCTGTCCCGTTCCTCCCCGGGGCTTGGGTCCCAGGGTGACATGCCGAGGAAGGAGGGGGCAGAGGGAGCCAGCCGGGGACAGAGGGCCGCGGACAGGACAGGAGGGGAAGACGGCGTCAGGCCTGGGCCACAGGTGTTCCTGGGAGGAGGATATAAAGGTGCTGGGCCCTGGGGGACTGGCCTGCACCCCACAGGGATTGATTTGCCGGTCTCACTCCCACCTGGTGCCATCCAAAGGGAAGGTGGCAGGGAGGAGGGAACAGAAATAGGGGACACAGAGGCCTGGCTGGGGGAGCAGAGTCTGGGGCGGCCTGGGGTGAGCTGGCACTGGGGGGTGAAAGGAGGTAGGCAGGATGCTGGGCACACAGAAGCCAGATGGGGGGGTCTCTGGTCCCTCAGAGTTCCCAGGGGATTGGGAGCAAAAGCAGAGGCTGCCACCTCCCACCTCCAGGCGAAGACTGACCGTCCCCCCCGCTCCCAGCCCAGTGTCCGCACCAGAGGGAAGTAGCCCTCAGGCCTGCCCATTTCCGGAGCGGCCCCTGCCATGGCACAGGTGGGCGTGGGCAGACAGGGGGCCCACTGCCCAGGTGGGAGAGGCTCCAGGCCTTCCACCTACAAGATGCCAACCACAGAGAGTTGGCGTCCGTGAGAGGGCAGGGGTGTGTGGGGAGCGGTGTTGTCATGGTGCCAGGCCCCGGAGGGGGGGGCGGAGAGGAGGGTTGAGAGAGGACAAGGGCACAGCCCGGCCACTAACCTAACAGAAGAGAGGAGGCTGCCAGCCTGGCTGGGCAGGGGCCGGTGTCCTTCCTGCCTCTCCCCTTCCACCCTCACACCCCAGAGCTGGCCTCTTCACTGGCTGCTTCCGAGAGGGGCCGAGCAGGAGAGTGCCCCGGCCCTGGGTCCGAGCGCCGGACGCTGGCAGCCTCCCGGGAGGAAAGAAGATGCCAGGGCAGGTCACCTGGGTCCAATGGAGGGAGGAAGCTCCACAGGCCACGTCCCTCCAGCCAGCACCCTGAGTACATTCCTGGAGGGGCACCAGGGTCCAGAGAGGGAGACTGAGTCTCTTTCCCCCGAAACCCGAGACCCTCGAGAGAGAGAGGGGGCCCTGCCTGGCACCAGGTCTCCCGGGGGGAGGCGGCTGCAGTGCCTGGAGCGGGCAGACGGAGGTGCCCCAGAGGGACCTGCAAAGTGGGGCCAAGATCTGGTGCCCGCCGGCTGCCCCCAGCTCCGGGTCCCTTCTGTGAAGGGTCTCCGCGCTGCTCCCGCCCCCGAGGCCCCCCACTCCCGGGACAGCGGCCTCCGTACCCCACCCCGAGACTCCTCCGAGAGCAAGTCCTCAGGCTGGGGGGCGACGTGCTCTGAGCACCAGAGAAGAAACCCAGAGACGGAGACCCCGCGGCCAGAACTGGGCTTGCCGGGGCCTGGGGTGGCGCACCCCGAGGAGCTGGGACCAGCCTGGGCCGCAGCCGGAGGGGACCTGCCTACAGGTGGGCACTGCCCGAGGAGGCGCCGGCAGCCCAGGAGGAAATGGCAGGGCATCTGCCCAAGGAAGGAAGGAAGGAGGGCGCCTGGCGTAGCTGCCAGGATGCCAGGATGCCGAGCAGACGTGGGCTCCAGGGCGGCGGCTCAGAGCCGGGTGGGAAAAGGCACCGGAGGAGCGGCCCTCCCCCGCCCTCCCCCTCAGGGCAGGAGTGAGTTTGGGGTGCCCGGCGCCCCCCTCCCCAGGCCCAGGGGAACATCCCCCCGGGCACCCCCACTCTCATCCTTCTCCGCTCCGCTCTCTCCAGGTGCCCCAGCTCCCTCCTCTTGCTCCTGCGGCTCCCCAGCCCCCTCCCCGGCGGCGGCTGCACCAGATTCCCGCTTGCCCCCTGGCACCCTCTCCATGCCCAGTTGGCACCACCGGCCGCCGCCCGCCCGGTCCCTGCAGCCCGGATCCAAAGCTTCCCCTGGGGGGGGGGGGAGGATGATGCTGGTCCTGGGGTCCCCTAACAGAGGGAGGGAGGTAGGGGGAGGCACCTCCCCTTCGGGGCGCTGGTGCTGGGGACCCACCCGGGGGGGATGCCAGCGGCGCTGCCCGCTCCCCAGCAGCAGGCGCCTCGCTCCGCCACGCACGCTGTCCTTGGGCTGCGGGGCGCGGGGGGGAGGTCCTTGTGGGGGACACCGGCGCCGGGCATCCAGCCGGGCAGGGCTGCTGGGACCCCCCCCTCGCCCCCCAAGAGGCGGAGGGAGGTGTCCAGGGTCCGAGCCGCAGCCGCTCATGCCCGGGGGGGGGGGGGGGCCCTGGCGCGCGCGCGGCTGGGCACGACCCCGGGGGCCGCGCTTACCTGGGCTGGCCGCCTCCGGGTCCCGGTACATGGTCCCCGCGTGGCCCGCTCCCTCCGGGCTTCTCAGAGCCGCCCGTGGCCGCCGCCGCCGCCGCTGCAGGGCATGGGGCCCGGCGACCCCCGGGGGCGGGTCCGAGGGCGGGGGCCGCGCGGGCTGCACGGGGCCGCGGAGCCGGGGAGCGGGGGCCGCCCGCCAGCCTCCCGCCGCCGCCGCCGGGCACGCCGAGCCTCCTCCCTCCGGCCCGCGCTGCGTGCGAGTGTGTACGAGGCGTGTGCGTGCGCGCGTGTGTGTGTGTGTGTGTGCGTGCGCGCGTGTATGCGTGTGTGTGTGTGTGTGTAAGCGCGCCCGGGGCCCCGCCGGCGCCGCCCGCCCGTGCCCGCTGCTGCCCCCTGCCGGTCGCCCGCCGCACTGCAGCCCGCGCCGCCGCTGCCGCCCCGAGGGCACCGCCGCGAGCCCGAGCCCCGCGGGGAGGGCACCGCGCCCTCCGAGGGGCGCTCCCCGAGCCTGGGGTCCGACCCGCCGCCTCTGGGCCACCCGCCCCCCTCCCCCCACGAGGGCAGCGGCGGTGCTGGCCGCCTCCGTCCGAGGTTGCCCGGTGGATTCCGCTCCAAGAGGCGTTCGCGATCCGGTCCGGGTTTTCCGGTTGGCGGCGGCGCCGGGGCGTCAGCCCGGGACTCCGCGCCGCCGAGGCCCCGGGAAGGCAGGCTGGTGCGTGCGAAAACCTGGGGTGGAGTGGCTTTGGCCAGGCGGAGCCTGGATCCGCTCCTCTTGGTCCTCCTCCTCCACAAGCTTGCACACAGATGGAAGGGAACAGTCTAGAACCGCCGCCCTTGGGGGGGGGGGGACCAGCCCAGCGGCCGTCCCCGCTCACCGCGGCCCCTCCGAAGAAGGAAACAGACCGTGCAGCCTGTGCTCAGCCCGCTCCTGCACAGCCCCCCCCCGCATCCCCCACCCCCTTTTCTTGACCTTGCTCTAGAGGAGGGTAGGAAAGGGATGCCTCTTTGACCTTCCAACCCTGGGACTCTCTCGGCCAGCCCTGCCCCGATGTCAGCTCCGCTCAGTCCAAATCAGGGGAACCCCGGTTCCTCTTTCTCTGCAGAATTGGTGTTTGATTCTGTGTGTACATGTGTGTGCATATGCGTGCACACATGCGCGTGCGTGCATGTGGGTACACACACGTGTGTGTGCATGTGTGTGTGTTGGGGAGACTTGAGACAGAGGTTTGGCCCTGTGGGTGCCGCTGCTGCGGGCGGTGGGCAGATGGAGAAGAGCAGGGGGTGGGGGTGGGGGGCTTCTCCCAAGGGTGGGAAGGGCCTGGAGCCAAACCATGCTGGTTTCAGGTAGGGAGGCCTCCTGCACACACCCACACACCTGCTCACCACCTCCACCCCCCCACACGGGCACACAGACACCTCCACCCGGGAGAACCAGACACGGGAGTGCCACACACACAGCGGGGGGGCCCCTGCTCAGGAAGCCCCACCCCCCACGGAAGGGGATCGGCTGGGCCCGGATCCACTGAGAATGCCGAGCACAGTCAGCCAGGCTCCGGGAGCCCAGGTTCCCACCCCCACCCTGAAAATCCCATTTTATCCTGCCCCCCTCCCACCCGCTACTCCATCTGCCCACCGCCCGCAGCAGCGGCACCCACAGGGCCAAACCTCTGTCTCAAGTCCCCCCCCACACACACACACGTGTGTGTGCATACATATGCACACACATGTACATACACATGAGCGCGCACGCACAGCTCTTCCGGCTGAGGAAGAGACAAGGAAAGCCTGCACGCACCCCTTTGTGAAGATGGCTCCCTGGAATGGAATGCTCTCATTAAACATGGAAGGGAAAACGGCATTTGTAGGGTCTGGTCCCCAGTTCCTAAGTGGCCACGAACCTCAGCCCTCGTCCCCGGGGTAAGGGTCACTGCATTTCCTGTGCCCACAGGCAGCCGGGGACCCAGGACCGCCCCACGCCCGTCTGGCCAACCGCCTGCGCCTGGGGTCTTAGGCTCCACTTGTTCCCGGCTGCCCCCGGCCGGCCCTCATTGTCCCTCTCACCCCCTGCTCCAGTCCCCGCCCCCAACCATCTCCCCACCACCACCAACCCCACAGAAAGGTCCCCTGCTCGGGAACCAGCCCACTCATCCACGTGCAAGTCCAGAGGGAGGAGCCGAATTCGCCGCTGCAACTCACAGCGCTCCGTGAGCACCTAGAGTCCGGAGTCTCAGAGGTGGCGAGGGAGTGGGCACTCTGCAGGCGGCAGAGGGGCAGGAACGGACCCAGGCAGCTCCAGGCCCCCAAGCTGGCAGCCCACGGAGAGGCCAGAGCACCCAGGTGGACCCCTCGGTCCGTCCTGACTCCCAGTCTTTGCCAACATCCGGGTGAGATGTGGAGATTCACCAGGAGGCTTGTGTGTGGCTGCTCCCAGCAGAGAGCTTACAGCCCGTCCCTCCCAAACATGCACCCCCACTTCGCTCACCCCCCTCAGCCGCTGGACAGCGGCTGTTCCTGAACCTCAGAGCTGGAGCGTCCCCCGAAACATACCAGATCCCCCCCCATGAGCCTCTGCTGTGGAAACGGGGGCCTTGGGGATCGCCTGCCTGTCTCACCGACACCCTAAAACAGTGGTTCTCCACCTTCCTAAGGCCGCGACCCTTGCATACAGTTCCTCATGGGGTGGTGACCCCAGCCATGAAATGTTGCTACTGTGATGCATCGTGATGTCAATATCTGCATTTGCCGATGGTCTTAGGCGACCCCCCTGTGAAAGGGTCGTTTGACCCCCAAAGAGGTCGAGACCCACAGGTGGAGAAACGCTGCCCTAAAAGTTTAAAGACATCCTTTCCCGGGGCCTCCCTGGGTCCCTTGGTCCAGAGGTGGCGGTCACTGGAAAGAGGAGAGAAGAGAGATGGGTGCGGACTGTCATTCACAGCTTGAGGCCCTGCGCCTCTGTGTTCTCATGGGTGCCATGAGAAGCAACACTTCCTTCCGCTGGGACAGAGGGGCAGCGAGATGGCAGCTAAAGCCCTTGGAATGCGGCACAGACACCGAACGGATTGCCAGGTATCCAAAGCCATCATCGTGTTTAACCTCAAGCGAGACGCCGCCTACTCTGCATCCCCAGGTTTGGTCTGTCCAGGAAGTTCTTCCAGCTGTCTAACCTCTGCGCCGTCCTGCTGGGGCATCAAGGGGCATGGTGAGCAGCTGCCTGCTGAGCACTCGGAGGATCGGGCCCAGCAGGAAAGGGAGCCAGAGTCGGGGTGCGAGGCCCTCGGAGAAGGGAGGTCAGCGTGTGGCTCGGCCTGCCCTGCCCGCAGGCCCGGTCCCTGGCAGTGAGGGCTGGGCCTTTGGTGCTCCGTCTCCCTCTGCCCCACCACCCCGGGGCCTGTCCCCTCTCTCCTTCTGTGAGGCGCTGGCCTCCTGTCCCAGGTTCCCTGGCGCGGCTGGCCGTCCTGGCAGCCGCTGCGTCCTGTGGACCCTCAGGCCTGTTCCCAATCTGGCGCTGCCATCAGGGTCCGGTGTCCTGGGTCGGCTGCAGGAGGGACGTTCTGTCCCCCGGGACCAGCTGCCAGGCCCGTGCTCTCCTCACCAGGGCTCTGGAGGCCACCTGGCTCCGTTGCTAGGCCACAGCTGGGAGGCAGGGCCCCCGTCCCTCACTGCCCCCCCTCCCCTGGCCTCCACCCATCATGGTCTCCACGCTGCTGTCCGCACGGCTCTGGCCCCCGGCCCCGAGCCCACCCCCGCGGCCGTGGCTGAATTATTAGCACAGGAGCTGAGGAGCTGCTGGGGCAGCTCAGTGACAGAACACACACCTCTCCATCCCTGTGGCCAGAGACACAGGCTGGGCATCTGCCTGACCCGGAGCGGGAGGAGGGACGGGCTCAGAGACCGGCCGAGCCCTCGGATGTGCCAGGCCAGAGCCAGGGCCTGCTCTGCCACCTGTCCCTGCGGCTACCTTGTCCCCGGGCGTCCCCTTCCTCCCTGCAGAGGGCAAGAGTCTGGAGAAGATACAGCATCCAATTCACAGACGCCTCCCCCCTCCCCCGGACCCCAAACTCCCAGCCGCCGCTGCCACCAGCGCCATGCCCACCGCATCACAATGGAGACCGGGTCAATGACCTCTTCTCTCCAGACCCGGTGACCACTGACCCTCAGGATTCCCCCCACCAGGGCCCGCACAGGCCACACTCCCGCCCGCTCCGCTGGGGAGGCCGGATGCTAACGCCACAGCTCCGGCCCACCGCACAGGGAAGGATCCTGGACTTGACCGCTGGTCCTGCTCCTGCCCCACGCTGGCCGTTTGGCCTTGATGGTTCCCGGACGTCTCTGGGCCTCCGTTTTCTCGTCTGAAATAGGGCGAAAGCCGGTCGGCGCCGACCTAGGAACCAGGAGGTCACAGTTTGCCTTCTGGTCAGGGCCCAGGCCCGGGTTGCAGGTTCCGTCCCCAGTGTGGGGCATGCAGGAGGCAGCCGATCCGTGATTCTCCCTCATCATGGATGCTTCTCTCTCTCTCTCCCCCTCCCTTCCCTTCTGAAATAAATAAAAAATATATATTTAAAAAGTAAAATAGGGCTAAATCATTGCAGCGCACAGGGAGTGGGAATACGCTGGGGAGAAGGCTAGCCAAAGGCCGAGGGTCTGTTCTGACTCCTTGGGGGTGACCCCAGGTTCCCAGCACCCGCCCACGCTGACCTTCGCCGGCCCTGGGTCCCCGTTCCTCGACCTCAGGTCAGGTGGCTGGGCCAGACGCATTCTCTCTCCAAAACGCCTTCCCCAGCCCTAGTCACCCTGCTTTCTCCCTGTGACCACACCCCATCCTCTTCTGGCTCCGAGTCTCTCTGTGTGGCTGTCCTGACACCCTCCTGTGCTTTGGCTCAGCCCCTCAAACCCTTGGCACCCCGAAAGGTAAATCTGGTCCCCCTTCTCCTGGCCAGCCCCTGCCTGCTTGGGACGGCCCCAGCCTCAGCCAGAATCATGACCTCTGGCCTCTGCTGAGACCCCCCCTTGGGCACAGGGGGAAGCGCCTCAGTTTGTCTGTTACCAGCCCGGTGACCTGGGACAGAAGGCTCTGACCCTCTGACCCTCGGGCGACCAGTCCGCGCCATAAGAATGTCGGTGTTCAATGCTTTTTCTTTTTAAAACACATTTTTATTGATGTCAGAGAGGAAGGGAGAGGGGCAGCCAGATAGAAACATCCAAGATGAGAGAGAATCATGGATGGGCTGCTTCCCGCACGCCCTCTCCTGGGGATCGAGCCCGCAACCCAGGCACGTGCCCTTGACCGGAATCAATCCTAGGGCCCTTCAGTCTGCAGGCCGCCGCTCTATCCACTGGGCCACACCAGCCAGGGCTCAGTTTTGAATCCCGATTTGGCCTTGGACTCCTTTGGGAATCCGATGAACCCCGTGGACCTCTCCTCCCGAGAAGAATGCACTTCCCGATATAGACACGGCGTTCTGCCCACGATTGGGCGGGGGACAGCCTTACAGGCTCCGGCTAAATACCCCACCTGTGCGGGGAGGGGTGGGGTCCCCGCTCTGCCGGTCTGAGCCCAGTTCTCTGCCCCACTCCCCCTGCACACCCTGATTCTCCGGCCCCGGTGGGGGTGGGCTGGTGGTCTCCCCTCCTCCCCCCAATCCCTGCCCCCAGCACTCACTCCCCGTGGCTGGAGCCAGCTCGCCGGCCGCTCAGACCCGCTCGGTGCCCCTCGGAGCCCATTGAACTGGCGTCACCTGCCTTTCAAGGTATTTAAAGGCGCTTTGACCGAACGCTCTTTGATCCTCGGCTGACGGGAACCACGCCGAGCCCTTTCACCGGCCGCCCCTCTGGCCCCGGGATGAGCGGGATGAGCGGCAGGCGGCTCCTTTGATTTGGCAGAAGCCTGTGTGATGGCTCAGAGGCCCGGCTCCTGTGGCCACATTTCCCGCTCCAACGGCCGCGGCCGCCTCCCGCCCTGGCCTAGTTCCGCGGTCGGCAAACTCCTGAGTCCACAGAGCCCATGTCGACAGGACAGCGATAGCCATGTCTCTGGAGAGCCACGTTTTTTCACATGTAAACTATCTAGGTAGGTGCCTCGTTCTTCACTTAATGAGGGCGCTCCTAACTGGCCTTTGTGAAAACTCCAGGGGCCAAAGAGCCAGCCGAGTGTGGCTCGAGAGCCACCGTTTGCAGACCACTGGCCTGGTTCACGGAGCCTCCTGGTGCTAGAAGGCTCCGCCTGCAGTGGGGGGACCCCAGGCCTGAGCCGCTGGTGGAGGCTGCTGCAGGCAGGCCCACTCCCACCAGGGGACTCCCACCTGGTTCGGGGGTCTGAGTAAGTGTCCCCAGATTCTGGCGGGACACCCCTCTTCTTCCTGCCCAGCGGAGGCTGCACAGAGGGGCGTGCGGCCCACGGGATCCGCTCGCCTGCTTGCAACGCCCCGCAAAGGAGACCTGGGCCGGAGGCTGAGAGAGGACGCAGAGGCTTAGAGTCTCGACCCGGGTGCAGGCCTCAGTGGCCGAAGGACAGGAGCCAACACTCCTGCACTCACGACCTTCACCCACTCTGCCAGCCTGTGCCACTCCCCACGGGCTGATGGAATCCCAGCGGCACAGGCCAGGGGGTGTGGGGGTCAGGGATGGAGGATGGGACATGGGGCTCAGGGCCCCCACTGCCTCCTTCCTTCTCACCAACTGGGACCTCCCCACCTGGAGCGCAAACGTGTCGGCTGCCTCCAGTGCGGTGGGCTGGGGTGGGGATGGGTACACAGAGGGGGTATCTGGGGACCGTGCCCACGGGAGCTGGTGAATTACGCTGTGGAGAGGATTTGTCCGCCTCCATGTTCGCGATGGAGAAGCAGGTACCGGTGCCTTCGGCTACAGGTATGACCTGCCCCAAAAGGATCCCCAGCCCTGGGACCCAGGCCCCATCCCCGCGCCCTGGCTGGGGTTGGAGACTGCAGGCAGGCGGGGGGGGGGTCCCCTTTCTCAGCAGGTGGAGGGCTAATGGCGCTGAGACAGCTGTGACTGCCCAGCTCCATGCGCCTGGCTCTGCGCTTGATGGACGGGGGGAGGGGCCCAGCACTGGGGAAGGGAGAGTTCAGGTCACCAGCCCCCCCTCCCCCACCTCCGCTCAGGGCTCTGGGGACCTTGGACGCGTGGCCCAGCCAGACCCGGCGCCAGGACCCTGTCCGCCCTGTAATCATGGCAATGGTAGCAGCCACTCAGGGCTGGCCAGGCCCACATGCCAGGCGCACAGCATGCAGTATCCCGCTAAGAGGAAGAAGTGGGGCCGTGACCCCCAGGAGGGCGAGGGGGGAGGCTGTGGATCTGAGGGGCGTGGCCTTCCGGAGGTCACCCAGCCAGAAGGGGTGAGCGAGAGGGGCAGCTGGGTATCCCACCAGTGCCGGCCAGGCCTCCAGTCCCAGTGCTCAACCACGGGCCTAGCTGCCTTCTTCTTTTTTTTTCTTTTTAATATATTTTATTGATTTTTCACAGAGAGAAGGGAGAGAGATAGAAAGTCAGAAACATCGATGAGAGAGAGACATCGATCAGCCGCCTCCTGCACGCCCCATAGTGGAGATGTGCCTGCAAGCAAGGTCCATGCCCCCAACTGGAATCGAACCTGGGACCTTTCAGTCCGCAGACCAATGCTCTATCCACTGAGCCACACCGGTCTTGGCCCTAGCTGCCTTCTAACCGGGAGCTCCTTGCAGACGGGCCGGCTCCAGGCCCTCTGCCGCCCGGTGCAGCCGGCTGATGGACGAGGGCCCAGCAGAGGCGGCCGGCACTGGGAAAGAGGGAGAAGGTAGGGGACCACTCCCTTCCTCCTGGATCCCCTTTCTTCCTGCTCCCGCCCCTCGCCCACGGAGGGCACCCCCCAGGCTCTGTCCTCTGCTGCTGTCTCCCTCCTCCTCCCCCCGCACTCTCCCCTGCATCACTCCCCCTCTCCCCCGGCCTCGTGTTGGCTCTGTCCCCGGGGCCCTGACCTCCCTCCTCCCTCCCACCCCGGCCAGCAGCCGCCTTCACCACATGGCGTCTCCACGCGTGTGGGGTGGACTCATTCCCTGAGAGGCAGCCGCTCCCCGGGACTCACCGGGCCTGTGAGGGCCCATCACTCTCTCAAGCCCAGATCCGTCCCCCAAAGCCTCCAGCCTGCCCCTCCTTGCACCTCTCTCTCGAGCCCGGCAGTAAGCCGGGGGGGACGGGAAAGGGCGTCTGACTGGGACGGAGGAGAAGGCTGCTGTGGAGGGCGGACCGTGACGGAGCCTGGCACTACGATGGCGTGAGCTGGCCCCGCTCCCTGCCCCCCACTCAGCGCGGGGATCTGGGGGTGCGGGGGACGAGCTACCGATGTGCAGGCGGCTGGGCTCTCAGGAGGGAGGGTGTGTGTGCATCCCGGCCGGCGGGGCTCCGGGGTGAGCATCGACCCAGGGACCAGGAGGCCACGGTTCAGTTCCCGGCCAGGGCCCCTGCCCGGCTCGCCGGCTCCATCCCCTGTGGAGAACGGGCAGGAGGCAGCCGATCAAAGATTCTCTCTCATCACGGATGTTTCCCTCTCTCTCTCCTTGCCTCTCAGAAATCAATAAAAAATACATGTTAGGAAAGGACGGCTATGCTATGACTAGTCTCTCATCAGACCAGGAGGCCTGCTTCCTAGAACCGGCTGCCCGCCGGGAAGATGGGGCACACCCCGCGACCTCGATCCTCTCTCGGGCCTCAGCGCACCCGTCTGCAACAGGGGGGTGCGGGATGAGCTGGCCCGAGTGTCTCGGGCTCTTCCGGGAGATGCTTCTGGGGGAGGCCCCCCTGCCCTCCCCCGCCCCCAGGCCCCGGGCTGCGCTCAGGAGTCCCCGTGATGCCACAGGCCACTCCCCATCCTGCTGGTCCTTCTGGTCAAACATGAGGCAGGTGGACTTTCCGGCTGGAAGCTTCCCCGTCAACTGTTGGGCACAGGCTTCCGGCCTGTATTCTGTGGGGGCCCCTCCCTCCCGCCCCAGCTCCGAGGCCTGGGCTCCCCCAGGGGGAAGTCCCGCCCTCCTCCAGTCACCGAGGGCTTCTCCCTCTGTGGCCAGACGTGTGGGGGCACAAGACGCCCCGTGAGCGGGGATGGAGGCTGTTCTTCTCACAAGCCTCCTCCCCTCTGATGTGAGCTCCCCGCCCCCCTCCTTCCCCCGGCGCCCGGCTAGTGTGCCAGCCCTGCCCTGTCAATCAGACACATCCTGCGATGTCCCGCCTTTTCCTTCCCTCACCTGGCTCCCGGTTCTCTCTCTCGCCCTCAGTCTCCCTGCCCCTGGCCCTGCCCGGCCAGGTCGCTCCTCCCGGCTTCCTCCCCGCCGTGCCCCTGGCACCAGGCGGCCCCCCGTCCTCCCTCGGTCCTGTGGGCACCAGAGCAGGTGTGAGCGTGTTGCTCTTCAGCTCAAAGCCCTCCCCTGGGCCCCACTGCTTTTGGGGAGAAGCCACTTCCTGTCTGGCCAGCGGGACCCTTCCTGACCCGGCCAGAGAGGCACCGGGTTCCCTGGGGGGAGAGAGAGGTGGTGGGGGGCACCTTTCAGAGGGGGCGGGGCGCGTGCCAAAGTGGGGAGGTTGGCAGGAGCCCGGAGTGGGCGCCCAGGGGGTGTCAGGCACACCTACTATGTGCCAGGCAGTCTGCTCAGGCTGCCTGTACAGCAGGGACCGTGCGAAGACCTCCTCACCCCCGCCCCCCACTATGGGAGGCGGCAGAGGATGGGGCGGGGGGCAGCGGGGAGGCCACCAGCAGCATCAGAGTGTCGGGTGGGGAGTTCCAGGAGCAGGGGAAGGGAGAGGCGAGAGTTTTCTGGAACGCCGGCTGGCTGAGCAGAGAGGAGAGGGAGGGGGGCAGAGAGGCAGGGGGG
>JAAGEH010000102.1:251340-274561 GCA_011751065.1 Lasiurus cinereus
GGGGGGTGAGGGTCTGGGCAAAGTCTGGGAGCTGGGGGCCCTGGCGGGCTCTGTGAGGAGGGGGGCCGGGGTCTGAGCTGCGATGATAAAGGGATCACGCTGGCTGTGGAGGAGGAGCAGTTGGGGGGCTGTGTCAACAACCCACGACCCAGCGGGGAAGGAGGCGGCTCAGCCCGGAGATGGGGGGGTGGAGGGTGGGGGAGGATGTGGCTGGGGGGTCGGATGTGTTCTGGAGGCAGAGCCACGGGCTCTCTGACGGACGGGCGTGGGCTGGAGGAGGAGGAGGCAGCTTCTGGCCACGGAGTGGGGAGTCGAGTCAGAGCCGCCTTTCTCTTTCTTCTCAGCGCTGTCTCCCGCCCCAAGGACACTTTCTAGAATTTTCCCTTCAATCACGCCCCCAGGAAACGTGAATACCGCCCTGATAACGTCCGCATGCTTCTGCACTTGGCCCTGCATAGAGCCCCAAACCCGGCAGCATCTAAGAATCGGGGCCCCCGCCCCAAGAGCCCGTCTTCGCCCCTTTGGGGAGAGGGCACCCCATTGTTCCAGGAGGGCAGGCGCAGGTTCGAGTGGACAGACCTGGGTACCCCGTTCCAGGAGGCGCCGTGGAGGGCCTGGGTCGGGGAGTCAGTGGCAAAAGCCTGGTGCTGAAAGCGGGGAGACTGGGAGCAGGGGCCAGGGCAGTGCGGGGGGACAGACCAGGGGCCGGGTTGGGCCACCCACAGGGAGCGGCACGAGGACAGCAGAGGAGACCCCGAGGGCTGGCCGGGCGCCGGGGAGGACATGCGCACGTGGGGTTCGCTCTGTGGAGGCCGCTGGGGCGGCTGCTCAGAGAATCCTCACCCTAAGACACGTTCCAGCCATTTTCAGACAGAGTGGAGGCGGGGAGAGACAGAGAGAGAAACATCGACGTGAGAGAGACACATGGATTGGTTGCCTCCCGCACGGTCCGGCCAGGCCTGGGAAAGAGCCTACAGCCGAGGTACATGCCCTGGACCAGACTCGAACCCGGGACCTCCAGTCCAAGGACTGGCGCTCTACCCACTGAACCACACGGGCTGGGCTGGGCAGGAGGGCTGCTGAGGGAGGGGTGGGGTGGAAGCCAGATTCAGTGGGTTGAGAGGAGCGGGAGGAGGAAGGATGGCAGGGGCGCAGGGAGGCGGGGAGCTGGCTCTGTGCTGAGGGGCTGGGGGTGGCGCCATCACTGGGGATTGGGGAGCAGGAGCCGTGGGTGCAGGTGCCGCTGGGGGTGGGGGTGCCCACTAATGTGGGGGGACTGGATTGTGTTCTTCTAAAAAACATTTTTGTTGATTTTTAGAGAGAAGAAAGGAGAGAGAGCGACAGAAACCTCGATGAGAGAAACATTGACCGGCTGCCTCCTGCACGCCCCCCACCGGGGATGGAGCCCGCAACCCGGGCCTGTTCCCTGACCCAGGAGTCGAACCGTGACTTCCTGGTTCGTGGGGCGATGCTCACACTGAGCCTCACCACCAGGCGACAGCTGGGAAGGAGGGTGGGGAGGCGGGGACAGGCGAGAGGGGAGGAGGGGGAACTTGGCTCTCCGCCCCTTCCGGCCAGGATGGGGGCCGAGGGCGGGCGTCAGGTCCACGGCCCACCACCCTGAGGAAGGACCCGGGCCCACCCACCCGCTCAGCCCCCGCAGGTGCGCTGGGTGCCTGGCAAGGCTCTTAGGCGGGCAACAGCCCGACACACGCCCTGGGACAGGCCCTCACTCAGTCCACGCCCGGGCCCCCCACCCCCGGAGCAGAGCCCCCCTTAGGCCCGGACAGAGGCTGCAGTTGGCCCTCCCCGGCCCCACCCTGCGGACTTCCCGGCAGCCTGGCCCTTCCTGTTCCCGCTCCTCGGCCTGCAGGCACCTCCTCCGGGTCATCAGGGCAGGATGCACGCTCTCTCCCTCTGTCTCTGTCTCTGTCTCTCTCTCTTTCTGTTGCTTTCTCTCTGTCTCTCTGTCTGTCTCGCTCTCTGGACCTGTGAGCTTCTGGATCTGGGCCTTCGGGCGCTCTAGAAAATTACCCAGTCCTCCGGGGGTCCCGGCCTCTCCGGGCGGGAGGGGGTCTGGGATGCTGACCCGCAGGGCGGGAGGGGCCTTCCTTTGACCAGCGGCTGGGAGGAGCGGGCCAGAGGGAGTAGCGGGACCAGCCTGGTGACGGAGAGTTCCCAGCAGCCCCTGCGCTTCCTCTGCCCTCGAGGCCTCTGTGTCCAGGCCTGTCCACCTGCTGACCCCGGTGACCCTCCAGCTCACAGTCTGGGTGTCGCCTTCTCTGAGAAGCTCCCCCTGGTTTATGGAGTCAGGGAACCCCGATGGGTGCTCCTGCTGCTCCCAGCTCCCCCCCGCCCCCCCGAGGACTTGCTTCTGGAGGGGGAGGCTGGGCCGTATCATCAGCCTCTGTTCTCGGTATCCCACCACCCAGCGTGGAGCAGGTACCCAGCTGGTCCCAAGCGCTGTTTGTTGAATGACTGAATGACTGAATGGACATCTATAGAGACCAACTCTGACCCAGGGGGTCCAGCGATTAATAAGACCCAGCCCCGCCCCCATGGGGCACCCCCATACACAGCGGTTCCCCCCACACTGTCCAGAGGGAGCCTGGCAAGGTGTGACGGGGCTCAGGGAAGGAAGGAGCAGCGTCGGAGAAAGGATCCTAAGAGGCTCCGGCAGGCAGGAGGTGTGAGGGCCCCTAATGACACATAGTTGGGGTCAGGGGTTGGGGGGCGTGGCTTAGTGACCCGGGAACAGCTTGCTTCTTCCCCAGTCGGGGACCGCACCCAGGATCGGGTTGGTGAAGGGCGTCTGGGCGAGAAGTCGGGTCACATTATGGCCATTTCCAGGCCAGACCCCAAAGGGCAAGCATGGTGCTCCCGGGGAGGGGCCCCCCGCTAGGTGGGGCCTCTGCGCCCGGTACTTGTCCTGGCGGTCTCCTGGCTCCCCGCAAACAGGCTGCCAGGCCCGGGCCAGGAGGGAGCACACAAGCTGGTCAGCCCTCGAGGAGGAGGAGGCCGCGCGGAGGAGGGCAGGGCGAGGTGACCCCTGTCTGGTGCTAACCCTTGGCCCCGGACCTCAACCGGCAGTCCCCGCCGAGAAGGAGCCGCTCAGCCAGGAGGTGGGCTTCTCGGGCGCCAGACCCCCCTGGGCCCCGGCTGCGCCCTGAGAGTAAGGAGCGTCTGTCTGGTCCCGGGGAGGCCCTTCAGCACCGACAGCCGCCCGTCACAAGTGGGGAGACGCAGGGGGCCGGGCGCCCCCGGAGCCTGGTTACCCAGGAGCCTCCTCTGCGGCTGTGTGCCCTGGGGCCTCGGAGGCCTCCCTCCCCCCAGGTGCAGAGGAGGGGGGTCCTGCCCTCATCCAGCTCCCCCGCCCCCCGACGATGGCAGTGAGGCCGCACATGGGCCACATTGGGGGTCCCCTCACTTCTGAGCCCACATGTACGGCCTTGGGCCCTGCCTCTGCCCTGTCTCCCTGTGGGAGCTCAGGGCCTCCTGGGTCTCAGTGTCCCCATCCGTCAAGACCCCACCCTTCTGTGCCCTGCACCTTCCCTCCCCTCCCCCTCCCCGCTCTAGCTTCCCTGTGCTCTGATGCCAGGGGGCTGCATCTCGCTCCCCGTGAGGTCCCAGCAGTGCCTGTCCCATCGCACGTGCTCCATCGGGGGCGGCGGCTTTGATTGAGGTCCCCTCCCCCCAATCCTCCCACCCCCTGCCTGCAGATCCCTTACTGGTCCCCACCCCCACCCCCGCCGCCCCGGGCTTTGCTCGGGCCTCTGTGCCGCTCGCACGTGGGGAGCCCGCTTCCAGTCCACCTTCTCCTTTCCCAGTGGGTGCGTGGGAGCGGGCGCGTCTTCTTTTAGATCCCGGCGCGGCCAGGACGCGTGCCAGGCTCCGTGGCACAGCCAGTGCTCCGCGAGGGGCTCACAGGCAGCCCTGACTCACCCACCATGGCGGGAGCAGGTGCAGGGAAGCCAGGTGACCCCCCCTCCCCGGCCTGGGATCCTGGAACAAGTCTATGTGTGTGTGTGTAGGGGGGGGGTCTTCCAGAATAGCCCTGGCCAGGGGAGCTGGCACGGGATTTGAGGGGCCAGGACTGAGCTCGCTCTCAGCCGGCCCCTGTACTTCTGCTTGGTGACTCCTCCGCTGAGGATATTTTTCCATGGATTTTGGAGAGTGGAATGGAGGGGGAGAGACACAGAGAGACACATCGACGTGAGAGAGACACATCGATGGGTGGCCTCTTGCACACACACCCCGAGCTGGTGCCAGGGATTGAGCCTGCAACCCAGGAACATGCCCTGGACCAGAATCGAACCGGGGATCCTTCAGTCCACGGGCTAATGCTCCATCTGCTGAGCCACGCCAGCCAGGGCCTGGCAGATCCTGGCTCAGGCCTCCCTCTGGGCGCCGGGAGCTGGGGCTCAGAGGAGAATCTGCCCAGACCTCGACCTCCGGGACCCGAGGTGTGAGGGACGCGGGGACGATGCTCTCTAACGGGGCAACGGGGGCGAGGCGGAGACGCAGGAGTGGTGGCCGCCCACCCAGCGGGCTTCCTGTGAAGGGACAGCAGGCGGAGAGAGACAGAGGCTGCATTCAAACCCCAGCCAGAGGCCAGCGCCGGCCCTGCCCTACTGCCCGTGACCTGGCCACACCCTCCTCTCAGGGAGGGAGGGAGGGGATTCACCTGTAAAAGTGGGGGGAGGGTGTCACATGAGTAAAGGTCTCAGGGGTTGTCCTAAAAGCTGTCCCAGGCCTCCCTCGCTGACAGAGAGTCTGTAGGAGGGGGAGGGGTGAGTCACCCGGGCGGGGACCTGGGTGGCGGGGACCTGGGTGGCTGGCTGGCAGGCAGGACAAACAGGCTGTCTGTTTAGGCAAGGAGGGGAGCGGAGCGGGCCCGCCAGCCAATCCGGCGGCCCCTCTGGGCCCGGTGTTTGCGGATGGAACAGGCAGGCAGGTGTGTCAACAGAGGGGCCGGCGGTGGCCCTGAGCCGCGCGCCCGGGCGATGCCTGGGGAACCATGGAGACACGGGTCAGGAGGGCGCGGCTGGCTGGCTGGCGGGAGCCCTGGGCCCAACGCCCTGAACGCCTGCTCCTGGGCTGCTCAGCGGGCGCCGGTCCCCTCCTCGGCCTGGCTCAGCCCCAGGAGCCGCCAGCAGGGCGTGGCCCCCCTCTCTCTGGGAAGAGACAGCTCCTACGTCTCCTGGTCCCTCCCCTGGGGGAGTCCTGGCCTCTGGATGCCAGGCCTGACTCCGCCCCTCGCTGGAGGGGCCACCCAGCAGTCCCTTGCTCTCTCGACTCCAGTTTGATTCTCTGAGGGTGAGAGGTGGGGAGAGAAGCAGGTCCCCCAAGGGGAAACCCTCCCCGTCCCCCTCACTCTTTCCTTTCAGCCAGAGCAGGTCAGCTCTCAGCAGTTTGCCTGGGGATGCACTCATGTGCCACACAGATGCTGGGCGCCCACGCCAGCATGCCAGGTGGCTGTGAAGTCAGAGGAGGCAGCCAGGTCTCCCAGCCCAGCGCCCCCCGCCCTCTTCTCTTTTTAAAATTTAATATGTATTTTTTATGGATTCCAGAGAGAGAGGGACAGGGAGAGAGAGAAATAAAAACTCTGGTGATGAGAGAGAAGCGTCGATTGGGCTGCCTCCTGCGGGCCCACCCTGGGGATCCAACCAGGACCTCCTGGTTCCTAGGCCGATACTCAACCATTGAGCCACACTGGCCGGGCAGAGAGCTTCCTCTTTAGAAGGGGAGCCCCCAGTCCCAGAGCCCTCCCTGGGGCTGTCACTGGGCGGGTCTGGGCCTGGCACGGATCTGCTAGTCTTGTGTGGGTTCTTGACTTCGTGCAGGAAGGATTTCACAACACTAGTCCCGGTGGTTGGGGGAGAGGGGGAAAGGACTGTTTATTTATTTCTTTTCCTTTTTATTTTTTTTAAAATATATTTTATTGATTTTTTACAGAGAGGAAGGAAAAGGGATAGAAAGCCGGAAACATCGATGAGAAAGAGACATGGATCAGCCGCCTCCTGCACGCCCCCCACTGGGGATGTGCCCGCCACCCAGGACCCTGCCCTTGACCGGAATCGAACCTGGGACCCTTCAGTCCCAGGCCAATACTCTATCCACTGAGCCAAACCAGTCTCGGCGGGGGGCTGTTTATTAAAGCCGGGGACCAGGGAACAGAGGAAGGGCTTGCGGAGAAGAAACAGCAGGAGGACGTCCGAGGACAGGGGCCTTGGAGTCAGGCTCAGGGGTTGGCCCGGCCTGAGCCGCCACTGCCTGCCGCTCCCCTGGTTGCTGGTCTCCCGTGTCCCTTAGGAAATGAGCAGAGATGCCAGGCAGGGGGTGCTTTAGCATGGATGCCCCGCCCCCTCTGTCTTGAGGCTGTTTACCTTGTCTTGGCCTGTGGGAACCCTCGGGGGGCAGGAGGGTCTCAGGGGAGGGTCTCACGGGATATTCATGAGCTCGCCACGTGCGTCCTTCAGCATGCTGATCCACCCTGTGTGTGCGAGGATGGAGTCGGGGCTCGTTTCTGGCTGGGTTCATTTTTTTTTAAATATATTTTATTGATTTTTCACAGAGAGGAAGGGAGAGGGATAGAGAGTTAGAAACATCGACGAGCCACACCGGTTTCGGCTGGCTGGTTTCATTTTGAAGAGCGGTGCAGAGGACATGGCCACTGTGGTCTGTCCGGGGCGGCCTAGGGTACAGGGACCACTGCTCCCCGTGTCCTTGTTTAGGGAAGAGGGAGCTGGTGACTCACTAGCCGGCTGTCAATCGCTTACGTGGTTTGACCTCGTCGGATTATTTTGTCTCAGTTTCCCTGATTCCACGCCCTGTGGCCCGGTGGCCCTGTGGGCCGGCTCCCGAGGGGCTCAGGCCCCCGCCACCACTTGCCGGCCGGTGATGTGAGGGGGGCCTCGGTGCCTCGGGGCCCTCGTCTGTGCATGAGGCAGGAGCACCACCCACTGGCGGCCCCCCCACCCCCCGCCCGGGAACACCGTTTTCAAAGGGGCCGCTAGGTGCGCTGTGGGCCTACGTGGCTGCTGTTCTTCCGGGGATCCCCATTTTAGGAAGGGGCAGCCACGGAGATAAAGCCCCCTCATCCAGGCAGGGGTAGGAGAGCGGGGTTGAGGACCCCCTAAATTGGGGGGCCGTCTGGGGTTGGGTGGAGCTAAAAGGTGCCTCTGCCCTCCCAGCCCTCTCCTTCACCCCCACCTCTCCACCCCCAAAAGAAGTCAGCATGCAACCGTCCTCTAACGGACCCCAACACACACAGGCACCCCAGGCCTCGCTCTGGACAAGCGCCTACCTGCCCTAGGCCAGGCCGGCGGGGGGAGCGGGCAGTGAGCCCACAGCCGTGCAGACACCGAGGCTCAAGTGTCAGGAAAACACATCGTCCCGCACCCATCGGGGGCCAGGCCGAGCCCCAGGCTTCCTGATCCCCAGCTGGACCCCTGCCACCCCTGTGAGAGGAGCGTGAGGCTCACAGCACCCCGGCCCAGGCTCACTCCGCCCTGCCCTTCCAGGGCGCCCCACCCCCAGGCGTGCACCCGCTGGGAGACCGACTCCCCAGGAGAAGCAGATGGTGCCGGGGCTGCTGGGACTGGCTGTCCCGGAGCCCAGCTGTTGCACAGATGTGGGGGGGGGGAGAGGGGAGGCTGGGGGAGAGGCAGGAACCCTCAGCAGCAGCGCAGGTCTGAGTCACCGGCAGCCCGAGTGGTAATGAGCTGATTGCGGTCATTACGGGCGGATGACAGGAGTGCTCGGCTCACCCCGGCAACCGCCGGCGACGGGCGGATCCCCCACATGGCTCCCCGCAGCCTCGGTGGCCTTTACATGCCTCATTGGGGCCTCGTGGGTGTGCCCGCTGCCCGGGGCCCAGGCATCACCCTGCCCCGGGGCTTGGCAGGGGGCACCGGAGCCGCACACCGGGAGCCTGGCGCAGGGGGCAAGGGAAGGCCCACCCAGGGGAGCTGGAATGAAGTCCCCCCTGTCCGCTTCCGGGCACCTCGCCCGGTCTCTGCACCCCTGTTTCTGCAAGAGGGGACTCTTCACTGAGCACCCCACGCGGTGTAGAGGTGGTTCGTGGGAAGGCCCCGGCACACAGTAGGTCTGGCACACAGTAGGTCCCGCCACTCTTTGCGCGGCAGGTGCCGGGAGGCCCCTCCCCCGCGTGTGAAGCCCAGCAAGGACCCTGTGGTGTGGGCAGCACAGGACCAGCTGTCCCCTGAGGCCTTCGAGAGCCACCTCTCTGAGGGCCCAAGGGCCCGTCTGCTCCGGTCCCCGCACCGAGACCCCGGCCGGAGGGGCTCCATGCGCCCCGCAGCCCCAACCGTCCCCCGAGGCCCGCCCCCACCGGAGCCCAGCACCAGCCTCCCCGCTCCCCGCGGCGCTCGGCTGGCTCGGGAGGGGATGGGCGGCTCCCTGCCTCCCCCACAGGCCTGCCGCCTCCGAGGGACTCCCGGGAGACGGTCTCCTGGCAGCGGAGCTCCTGCCGCCGCCCGCCGGGGCCTCTGGGGCTGCTGTGCCCGGACCTCCGGGAGGGGGCAGGGACCGGCCAGGGGCAGGTGCCAGCAGGGCTCAGGCCCAGGAAGGGTTGGCAGGTCAACGCGGGCCTGGCTCCTCCGAGCCTGCGCCTGCGTGCGGGAGAGTACCTGGCACTGGTGCCGGGCAGGCAGGCGGCGAGGGGAGCCCGCCCTGGGGTCTGCACGGTTGGGGCGAGGACCCCGGGGAGGGTGCCCTTCCCGCCGGCTGGGAGGGTGTAGCACCTCAATCCTCCCCGCAGGAGGGTGGTGGGGCCTCAACGGGCCTCTGCATCATCACTCCCCATCCCCTCGTGGCCAGGGGTGCTGCTGAGCCAGAGCCAGAGCCAGCGGGATGCGGGCAGAAGGTGACGAGGCGGGCCTGCCTCGAGGCCTTCACACCACTCGGGAGTGAGGGTGGAGGTGTGGGCAGGTCAGGCAGGTGTCCACCCGCTCTCAGTCCCACCCGTTTCCTGTCGAGGGGTGGGCTCCAGGGCCCAGGCCTGGCCGGCCTCCAGCACCTGGGGGTCCCACCTCACAGCCCCGGCCCTGGAGCCCAGCTTCTGAGGCTCCCTGGTCGCCGTCCTCTCTCCCCTGGGCACCCAGAGCCCAAGCACGCCCGAGGCTCAATCCCGGCTGCAGGGTGGGGTGGAGGGACGGAGGTAGGGGGTGGGAAGGGTGTGTGAAAAAAATGGATATTTTAAAAACAATGTACAAAAATGAATTTGAAAAATCATGTACATCTACGTGTCGAATGGGCGCTGCATTCGCATGACTCAAAATGCAAAGCACACCGGGACGGGCTTTGCGCTCCGCCCTGGCAGCCAGCGCCCTCTCCGGAGGGGCGTGTTGCCGCGGCCCTGTGGGTCCTCCCAGACCACCCCCCGCCCTCCCCCTGCACACTCGCTCTCACTTTAAAACGCACACTCATCCCGCTCCCCCCTGTGTCCTTCCCGTAAAACATGTGCCAGGCTTATGGCTCGGTGTCAGGGAATAGCTGTTCTGGTTCCCACTCCGGCCGCGTCTCCCTTCGCCTCGTGGAGGGGCCGCACGTTCTCCCACGGGCCCGGCGGCAGCCCACGGAGGGTCTCTGGTCTCCGGTGACGTGCAGTGTTGTGATCAGCAGCCGTGTTCATGTGCCACTCCGCACGCGTGCTCGCGGACCTGCGTGGCGGTTCACCAGCTGGGAGCGCTCAGTCCATTGGCCAGCTGCTGTTGGGATGACGGCGTGTCTGAGGTTAGAAACCATAAACAGCCTTCACGTTGGTGACCGTCTCTCCGGAGCAGAAAGGTCCCGGCGGGCACGTGTCCCACGGGCCGTGATGCTCACTTCTCACAATGAACCTCTGAAAGCAGGGCGCCGTGTCCGCTGGATGCGGGAGAAACCCGGAGCCCGGGGGCGGGCACTTTTATTTTATTTTATTTTTTTAAATATATTTTATTTATTTTTCACAGAGAGGAAGGGAAAGGGACAGAAAGCCAGAAACATCGATGAGAGAGAGACATCGATCAGCCGCTTCCTGCACGCCCCCCACTGGGTATGTGCCTGCCACCAAGGTACATGCCCTTGACCGGAATCGAACCCGGGACCTTTCAGTCCCCAGGCTGACACTCTATCCACTGAGCCACACCGGTTTCGGCAAGAGCGGGCACTTTAAAAACAATATTATGGCCGAAACCGGTGTGGCTCAGTGGATAGAGCCTTGGCCTGTGGACTGAAAGGTCCTGGATGTGATTCCGGTCGGGGGCATGTACCTTGGTGGCAGGCACATCCCCAGTGGGGGGCGTGCAGGAGGCGGCTGATCGATGTCTCTCTCTCCTGGATGTTTCTAACTCTCTATCCCTCTCCCTTCCTCTCTGTAAAAAATCAATAAAATATATTTAAAAAAACCCAATAATATGTTTTTATTGATGTCAGAGAGGAAGGGGGAGGGAGAGAGAGAAACATCAGTGATGAGAGAGAATCCCCTATGGGCTGCCTGCTGCACGCCCCCCACTGGGGGTCCAGCCTGTAACCCAGGCGCGTGCCCTGACCGGGAATCAAATCCTGAGCTGGTTCCGAGGCCGACGCTCAGCCCCTGAGCCCCACCAGCTGGTGGCTGGGCACTTTCTGAGGTCCCCGCAGCCCTGAAAAGACAGAGGGGAGACCTGAACCCAGAGAGTCTGCTGGTGCCCATGCTCCTTCCCCTTTAAAATTGTGTTTGTATGCCGAAACCGGTGTGGCTCAGTGGATAGAGCGTCGGCCTGCAGACTGAAAGGTCCCAGGTTCGATTCGGGTCAAGGGCACGTACCTTGGTGGCGAGCACATCCCCAGTGGGGGGCGTGCAGGAGGCAGCTGATCGATGTCTCTCTCTCATCGATGTTTCTGAGTCTATCCCTCTCCTTTCCTCTCTGTAAAAAATCAATAAAATATATTTAAAAATAAATAAAAAAAATAAAATTGTGTTTGTAGGGATTGGCGCTGAGAGAGAGGGAGGAAGGCACAGGGAACATCGATTTGTCGCTCCACTTACTCATGCGTCCGGGGGCTGGTTCTTGCACGTGCCCTGACCGGGATCGAACCCTCAACCTGGGCGCATGGGGCCGCCACGCGCCTTCCTTCCAGTCTGCGTTGCAGTGAGGGGCCCGGGAAGCTCCCCCAGGCCTTGGTCCGAGCCTCCCTCCCTTCCTCAATGTCATCTGAGCCCTGGGCCCCCAGGAATATTGCTTGCTCCCCAGCAGCGGGTGACAGATGAGGACTGGGCCCCGAATAGGCTTCTCTGGGGATGAGGACCCCCAGAGGCCCCGCTCTGTCCCAGGGTCCCAGCCCCCGGGAGGTGGGCTGTGCTGGTCCCAAGTTCCGGAAGTGGCGTCCCTGAGCACGGAGCCAGCACCAGCGCCCTGGGCACCCTGGGGGTGTGTATCCTGGCAGCGCTTTCCACCGGCTGCTCCCCAGGCCTCTCCCTTTCCAGAGTCCCCCCCCGCCCCCACCCCCCGCTCCCTCCTCAGGCACCCACAGTCCCCGTGGCCTGCCCACAGCTAGTGCTGTGTCCCACTGTGTCCCTCTGCCCTCGGAGCCCACGCCCCCCGGATCTCTCTGTCACAGCCAGCGACCCACCGAGGGCTGGGTCTGGATTCCCCTGGCGTCCACCTCCCTGGGGGGGTCCGTCTGTCCACCCGCCTGCCCAGGGCCTTGCTGAGCCCCCAGCCCCCAGCACACTGTGAGGTGTCTCCATCCCAGGGGAGGCCACCTGTGCGGGGAGACTCGGCTCCAGCGGCCCTGTCCCCGCTCCCCTCCCCCAGGCCCCAAAGGGCCACCCACAGCTGAACTCTGATCGGGCCCGCGGGCGGCGCTCTGTCAACAGCAGCAGAAACTGGCTCCCGGCTGTCAACAGGACGAAGGGCTCTGGCCCCAGCGGTGAGGACGGGCAGTGTACAAACGGAGACGGAGTGCCCGGAGCGTCCCCGGGACTCCGAGCGGCAGGTGTCACCCGGACCCGGACGGGCGTGTCCAGCACCCGCGGGGGTCAGGTTCCATGCCGGTTGCCGGGGCAGGTGGGAACTGGAAGCGTAAAGAGAGGAACAGGCCCACTCAGCCATGGGGTTTCCAGATGCACCGAGGAGGGGGCGGGGCAGAAAGATCGCTGACCCCTGTCCTGGGGTCACCGAGGAGTCTGAGGCCCCGAGAGGCTGGGGGATGGTCTCAAGGTCACTCAGCAAGCCAGGCGACCATCTGGTCCTGAGCCTGGGGTTCCTGGCCCAGTCCTCACAGCACAGCACCCGCCCTGCACAGCTGGATGGGACACACGCACACACACACACAGACACACACACAGACACACACACACACACAGACACACACACAGACACACACAGAGACACAGACACACACAGAGACACATGCACACACACATGCATGCACATGCACACACAGAGACACAGGCACGCACACAGAAGCATGCACATAGAGACACACGTGCACACACACATACATGCACACAGAGACACATGCACACACAGAGAGACACACATAAACACACGTGCACATACAGAGTAACACACGCGTTAGCACACACATGCACACGCACGCACAGCCTCTCGGTGCTGGTGCCCGGTGCCGGGTGCAGAGGACATCGTCCGGCCTGCGGGCTCAGCGACCTGCGGGAGAGGCCAGGGGTGGCGGGCGGAGGAGGATGGAGGGCTGCTCGAGCGAGGCAGGAGGTGGCGGAGACGCGGTGTGGCCCTGGCTCCCTCACTCGGGGCTGCGTGGTCCCCGCAGGACGGGGGCGGCAGGACGGGGCCGGCGGGCGGTCAGGAGGACCGAGGACCCGGGATCCGGTTCCCGGGGATGATCCTCAGGTCGGAGGGCGGGAGCGGCCCGGGAAAGCCGTGGGCGAAGCGGACGCACCGCAGGAGGCCTGGCTGGCTGGCATCCGCACTCTCTCCACGCCTGGAGGGACGTTACAGGGGGTGTCTTGGCCAGAGAGGAGGGCCCTCCCCCAGGGCCCTCCGGGGGGAAGTGCCTGCAGGTGGGGAGCCCAGAGCTCACTGGCTCCGGCCCAGGCCCAGGGCAGCGGCGGTGCCCAGGCTGCCGGCTGGCACGCGCAGGGCGGGCAGGCGGGCGGCCAGCGGGCAGGGGAGTGTAAATTCCACATTTGCATCGTGGATGTTCCCGTCCCTCGGGCTGCTGACCTTTACGGCGGCCGCCTCGGTCCTCCTCCCCTCCGGCCGCCCGGCGCTGGTCATCGACCCCGGGGCCCGGGCACCAGGGGCCCAGGGGTGGGCAACCAGGGAGGGAGTCCCTGCAGGGACCAGTTGCCCTCCCTGTCCCCAGACTCTGACTCAGGCCCCCCAGGCAGGCTCCCCCTCCCCCGCCTCCCTCTGCCCGTCGTCACACAGGCAGCCGGTCCCGGCTCTGCAGTGACAGCGGAAACCACGCACCCGCTGCCGCTGACGGCTCCCCGGGGAGCGCCCGTCGCCGCCGAGTGGCAGCAGTGCCGAGCCCGCTGTCAGCGTTTCTGGGCTCAGCCGCCGGGCCTGCCCCTCTGGACCCTCCCAGCCCAGGGGTGGCCGGCCAGCCCGCTGTCTGGGCAGAGTCCTCAAGATGCACCTCCATTAAAGCCCACCTCCAGACCCTCCGGAGAGCAGGCACTGCCCTGGGGCTCCCCAACAGGAGATGGGGGTGAAGGCTGCCCTTGGGGAGTCATCATCAGATGAGAGAGGAAGAGAGAAAGAGAGAGAGAGAGGCTGACTTGTTCCACCTATTTGGCATTCATTCATTGATTCTTCATCGCCCTGACTGGGACTCAACCCCCCGGCCCTGGCGTGTCGAGGCGATGCCCTGACCAACGGGGTGTCCACCCCCCAGGCTGCCCTCGGGCCGGGAGCTGGGCCGCGTGGGTGAGTGTTTGGGGTTGAACGTGCCGCTCGTTGAGGTGCCAGTCTCGCCCCCCTGCACCTCGGAAAGTGACTTGATCTGGGAACCGGGCCGTTGCAGATGGAATCAGTGGCTGCAGACAGAGGTGACGTCACACGGAAACAGGATGGCCCTTCCCCCAACGACAGGTGTCCTAGGGGAAGAGAGAGGACGGCAACGGGAAGACAGGCCGGGAGCAGAGGGAGGGAGAGAGGAAGGGGGTGGGGCTCTGAGCCCAGGAACGCCCGGATGGCCGCCCCCTCCTGAAGCTCAGAAGGAGCAAGTGGGGGGTCCTCCCCCTCCCCCAGGTTTCCCAGGGAGCAGGGCCCAGATTGCGGGCTCGATCCCCAGTGGGGGGGCCTGCAGGAGGCAGCCGGTCCATGATTGATGTTTCTCTTTCTCCTTCCTTCTCTCTTCCTCCCTCTCTCTCCCTCCTTCTCTCTCTCTCCCTTCCTCTCTGAAATCAATAAAAATATATATTCAGAGAAAACAAAAAACTGTGCAAAGTGAGCACCACGCCCCTGGCAGGTCCCTGAGGAGGGACCCCGGGAAGGCCGGCCGGGTCCCCGGTCTCCCTCTCAGACCGGAGCTGAGGCTCCGTTCTCTGCTCTCCCTCACAGACTGACCTGGTCCCAGTGGTGACATGTGATTTCACCCGGAGGGACGCCCGTGGCGGCCAGCGGGCGTGGACCTTGTGATGTTTTTGCTTTTCTAAGTACATTTTGTGCCCTCGACCAGAATGGAGCCCAGGACCCTTCGCTCCACAGGCCGATGCTCTGTGCACCGAGCCACACCGGCCAGGGCCGCCCGTAGCGTGTAACGGTGCCGTGGCTCCTCAGTCTGTGAGTGTGAGTCTGGGCAGAGGGTCCGTGTGTGGCACCGAGCTCTGCATGACCAGCTGGGCGGGCTGTGAAAGCGACAAACGGCGAAGAGCGTTCTTTTGTTGAAAGTGTTTAATAACGTTTTATTAAGCGCTCCAAAAATGAATGGAGATTCGGACCTGATTTCAAATATTGTATTAATTAGCATTTGAACCTGCCTCTTCGTTTCAAGAAATGGTTATGAACAGGTTTGGGTTTTTTTTATACATTTTATTGATTTTTTTTTTACAGACAGGAAAGGAGAGGGATAGAGAGTTAGAAACACCGATGAGAAACATCCATCAGCTGCCTCCTGCACGCCCCCGACTGGGGATGTGCCCGCAACCAAGGTGCATGCCCTTGACCGGAATCAAACCTGGGATCCTTGAGTCTGCAGGCTGACGCTCGATCCACAGAGCCACACCGGTTAGGGCCATGAACACTTCCGGTAAATACCTTCTTGAGAACCATGTTTAAGAATGTACATGGCGATCGTCCCTGTCTTTGATGAAAGCTGTGTTTCTCTGGTCGTTGGAGAGTCCTCCCGTTCCTCGAACACCAGCGCGTGTACACGGAGTGAAACTAGAAGGATCGGAGCGTCGCGTGTCTCCGTGTTGCTATCACTTGTCCAAACACAGCCAGTCCATCAGCAGAACACCCAAACACGTCAGCTTTCCGGCACGGAAAAGCCATCGCTTCAGACACACTTTTCAATTTTGGTCACCCGGGAGGGGCGTTTGTCAAGGTAAGGGAAAGGGACGTATTCCACTTCACAGCTTGTCTGCTGGGTTTCTGGCTGTTTGGGCAGATGGTCTGTGGGCCTCCGCCTGTGCGGTGCTCCTGCAACGATTGGAGGCAGGTCAGTTTGATGGGCAGCTTCATTGGTGTAGCATCCGCGAGCCATGAGGCACACAATTCGGCGATGCGCCTGCGAATCCGCCACCACCACCCCACTCCGGCACACGGACAGCACCCCCAAAGAAACCCTGCTCCTACCTGCACCCTCCCCGGCCTCCAGCGCCTGGGAGCCACCCATCTGCTTTCTGTCCCCCCAAACCCGCCTGCTCGGACGCTCCCTGTAAATGGAACCACACCACACGCAGCCTGCTGTGTACATGATGTCTTCACAGCTCCCCCATGCAGCCTTGGGGGGGGGGTTCGCCCCCTTTTTAAGGCTGAATCATCTTCCGTTGTCCGGGCAGACCGCATCCGGTTTGCCCATGGGGCGGAGGGCCGTCTGGGTTCTTTGTCCTTGGCGGCTCTTGCCAACAGTGCTGCTGTGCCCACCTGCCCATGTGTTTCCTGTGCACGTGTGTGCTCCATTCTCCTGTGCACACATGTGCTCTGTTTTCCTGTGCACATGTGTGCTCCGTTCTCGGGTGTCTGCCTGGTCGTGGACGCTGGGTCCCGTGGGGACTCCACGTGTGGCCCCTGGAGGAGCTGCCAGCTCGTTCCCCACCAGCAGCTGCGCCCGGCGCATCCCCACCAGCTGCGCCCCAAGGGCTCTGGCCTCGTCCCATTCTGTGGGCCCTTTGACCATCTGCCTCTCGTTGCAGCCGCCCCGTGGGTGGGAGGGGGTTCTTGTGGGGGCTTTGATTTGCGCCCCCCTCCCCCGTCCCTCCCTCCCTGACCAGTGACACGGAGCTGCTTGGCCATCTGCAGACCTTCTTGGCAGAGAGCTCTGTGCCCCTGCTCTGCCCACTGTTCACCTGGGCGACGCACGTCCGGTTCCCATCCGTGCAGGGGTCCTGTGGCCCCGGGACAGGAGCCTCGGGATTGCTCCGGCCTCAGTGGTGCCCCTGGGAGCGCCTGCCTCACCTTTTAGGCTCTGCAGGCCCTTCTGACAGCCCAGCGGGTCTTCTCTCCTCGTGCCAGAGCCACTGGCGATTTTCCTCTGGCCGCGGCGGGGTGACCCGCGGCTGCTGTGGACCGGAGTGGGCTGTCGCTGTGGCCAGGAACACACACGGGCTCTGCGGCCAGCCCGCCGGGTCCATGCCGGCTCCCCCGGCCTCCGCCTCCTCCTCCGTGGGATGGGGCTGCAGCCTCTCCTGTAGCTGCTGAGAGCACACGCACCGCCCACATCACCCGTTGCCCAGGCACCCCCGGTGCGAGCACCACCAATGCCAGGAACCAGCCTTTCCACTGGATGTCCATGGATGGGGGTGAACTGAGGGTGCCCTGGGGTGTTGGCCTGGAAATCGCCTCCCGGTGGTGCCCCGGCCCGGGCTGAGGTCCCTGCCAGGCCCAGGCAGCTCCGCTCTGTAAGCCCTCGCATCGGGGTGAAGGCTGTGGGTTCTGCCACCTCCCCGCCCCCCAACTGTCCATCCACTCCTCCCTCTGCGCCACCCCCGCCTCTCCCCCGCCTGAGTGGCTTGTGACTGCTCGGGGGACACGAGAGCAGCAGGAAAGGGATGTCACACCCTAATTACCCCTGCTGCTTCCAGCTCCTGGCACCTAAATTTAACCAGGGGAGCCTGGGCACGGGGGGCCGGCTCCGCCCACCCGGGCCCCTCACCCTCGGCCTCGGCAGAAAACGAGTCCCGAGATGGGTGAGCTGCACGGAGCCTGCTCCCCGCTGCCCTGGGGCAGGCCCGGACGTCCCGAGTGGCTTGCGGGGCCCGTCCTGCCACAGCTGGCACCGGGGCCTGCGATCGTGGCCGAGCAGAGTGCCACCTGCCCACGCCCCGCCTGTCAGGGACGGGGAGCCCGAGGGGAGGTGGGGGGAGTGGGGAGGAAGAGGCCGAGTGTTAGGGACACGGCTCTGAAACCGGCAGCCCGGGGTCCAGTTTCTGCTCGGCCACCGGCCCGCTGTGCGGCTCTGGGATGCCTGGGGGTGACTGTATCAGTGACCCCATGGAGGTGACTATAGCAGGGACGCCTGGGGGTGACTGTAGCAGGGATGTCAGGGGGTGACTATAGCAGGGACCCTGGGGGTGACTGTAATCGGGATGTCTAGAGGTGACTGCAGTGTCTGTGGTTCCCACTGAGGAGGTGACACCCCGGTCAGCTGCCTCAGTGTGCTGTGGGCTGATTGATCGTCAGGGCTCCTGAGGTCCCGACGGACACGTGTGTTGTTCGGGGTGATGCTCTGCCGAAAAAGCTAGAAACCCCAAACAAACAGCGGGTGCAGAGCACAGCCGCCTCCTCTGCCCGCAGCACACGGAGGGTCCAGCCCAGGACAGCACCGCCTCCGGCCACTTCCTGTCTCCCTGGCGTGGTCTCCCTGGCCACGGGCATCCTGGCCAGCCTAGAGGCGTGCCCAGTGCCCGAGGTCATCCCCCGGGGGTTGATGTCCAGCTGAAAACCGGGGGGTCTGTCCTGAGGTCTGACTCCGTGGACAGAGCGTCGGCCTTTGGACGGAAAGGGTCCCGGGACCATTCTGGTGAAGGGTCGGACCTCGTTGCAGGCTCAGTCCCTGGCCCTGGTCTGGGCATGTGCAGGAGGCAACCCATCGGTGTGTCTCGTTCACATCAAAATTTCTCTCTCTCTCTCTCTCTCTCTCCTCCTCTCTTCCTTCCCCCTCCCCCACTTCCACTCTCTCTCAAAACCAATGGAAAAACATCCTGGGGTGAGGATGAACAAGAAATAAAAAATAAATCGGCCAAAACCGGTGTGGCTCAGTGGATGGAGCATCGGTCTGTGGACTGAAAGGTCCCCGGTTCGATTCCGGTCAAGGGCATGTTACCTTGGTGGCGGGCACATCCCCAGTGGGGCCATGCAGGAGGCAGCTGATCAATGTCTCTCTCTCATGGATGTTTCTAACTCTCTATCCCTCTCCCTTCCTCTCTGTGAAAAATCAATAAAAAATATTGTTAAAAAAATAAAAATAAATAAGCCGGGGCTTTTACCGCAAAGAAGACCCGGAGGACAGAGCCGGACCGGCTAGCAGTCTGAACACCCCACCTCACCCCTCCCCTGGGGAGGACGGCCGGGCACTGCCTGGCACGGAGCCCCAGAGCCCGGGACTGCCCTTGACTTGCTCTTGCGTGTTGCTCCAAACTCCCCTCCACACAACCAGGTCTGCCTGAGAGCGGGGCGTCCTCACCGTCTAGGGCGCCTCCCAGGTTAGAGCCCGAGGTAGACCCCAGAACCGAGCTGGACGCTGGCGTGGCAGGCCTGGGGTTCTGGCCTGCCATAGCCCCGTGCCCCCTCTGCCCTGAGCCACCCGAGCCACCCGCCTGCTCCTTCTCTTGCTTCCTCGGGTTGTCCCCTATGCCTGATGCCCCCCTCCCAGACCTCCTGGGCCAGGGGGACCCTGTGCACCCCAAAGACCCACCACGGAAACACTGCCCGCTGAGCGGCCTCCCGGGCCCTCCAGGGACAGTCCCTCCCCCGCCACCCCCCCCCCCCGGCTGCCAGCGCTTCCGTCATGCCTCTATTTATAGCCCTGCCCAGTCAGGTGCCCCGGACACGTCGCCGGGGGAGGGCTGTGCCGGGAGAGCAGGTTCCGCACCTGCCGGGCCAGGCTGGGATTTTCCAGCAGCGCCTCTGGCCGGGCCCCCCTCGCTCGGGCTCCCGGGGGGACGGAGCCCGCACCCCGGCGGCAGCCTCCCCAACGCGTTTCTCCTTGGCTTTGCCACGTGTCCCAGGGGGCCCGGCTGAGCTCACCTCCTCCCCGAACCCAGAGCCCGGCCCCGGGCCTGCCCCGCCTCCACCTCGGCCCGCTGACCGGGACCTTCCTGGCTGCTGGGGGAGGGTGGGGTGACAGGCTGAGTCCAGCGCACCCGCCTGGGCATCCCCTGAACCGAGACTGGGCTCCGGCGTTTGCAATGAGACGCGGCTGTGTGACCTCGAGCCAGTCACTGACCCTCTCTGAGCCCCTGATCTTTGTAGCTGGCTCTAACCCGGCACCTGGGGTTCACGGGGGAGCTGATGGGGGGACCTGTGGAGTGTGAGGGCAGGCGGTTGCTTCATGGGCGGGAGGGGGGCTAGGCAGGGGGAGGGGGACCAGCGTGACATCCCCCTGGCCCCAGCAGCTGGCCCCAGCCCCCCTGGCCCGGAGACCAGCAGGGGAGACCCCGGGGGCTGAGGAAGAAGGTACTGGTGCTAAGAAGGAACAGTCTAGAGCGCCCCTAGTGGCCACCAGGAGAACGCCGGCCCCGGGTGGCCATTGCCTGGAGAGCTGGGGGCTTGGAGGAGGGTCCAGTACTGACCCCTCACCGCCCGCTGTGGCCCCAGCACCTCCGCTCAGGACACCCCGTCTCCTCACCCTGCAGAGAGATGGGGATACAGCACCCTGGGCGGGAGCACAGTGAGGCCCCCCGCCTCAGGGTCGTGTTTCCCGAGTCCAGGGAGGCAGGGCCGCAGCCGCTGGCGCCAGGAGCCAGGAGCCGGGGTGGACTCCCGGTCCAGTGCTCTTTCCACTCCCGGGTGCCGTCAGTGTGACCTTGGACGCCCCGGCCTGTTCTTCCCTCCCCCGCCACCCCCCGGGGCGCTGGGTCGTCTGATGCTTCAGCGCGATTGGCACACCTGCCCCGGACGGAACAGGCTCAGACGGCCTCCAGCTAGCCTCCTGCCCGCAGCTGTGGCGGCCAGCAGGGGCAGCCTCGAGGGGCAGCTCTCTCCCCGCCTTCCCGGAGGCAGGAGCCCACGCGAGCCCCGAGGCGGCTGTGCCGTCCCTCGAGCTGGGGCCCCGAGACCCTGGCCTGAGCTGGTTGCCCTGGTCCCCCGCCAGGGAGCAAGGCTGGGGCTCAGCCAGCCCCCAGGTCAGACCCGGCTCCTGCCCCGGGCAGGGAACTGGCGGTGTGTGTGTGTGTGTGTGTGTGTGAGTGTGTATGTGTGTGAGTGCATGTGTGTGTATCTGTGTGTGGTGTATGTGTGTGGGGTGTGTGAGTGTGTGTGTGAGTGTGTGTGTGAATGTGTGTCTTTGTGTGTGAGTTTGTGTGTGAGTGTATGTGTATGTGTGTGAGTGTGTGTGTGTGAATGTGTGTGAGTGTGTGTGTGTGAGAGTGGGTAAGTGTGTGTGAGTGTGTGTGCATATAAGTGTGTGAGAGTGTGTGTGTGGTGTGTGTGTGTGTGTGTGTGTGTGTGTGTGTGTGATGGGGCAGAGAAAGAGATCGGGAAGGGGATGCGAAAGGGGAGCCCCAGCCCCTGAGGACCCAGTTATCTGACTCTGAGTGGTGGAAGGGGGCTTTCCTGCAAGGCATGCTGCGTAAGGGCCGCGCCAGAATTCTTCCTGGCGGTGGGAGCTACCCCGGGGGAAGTGAGGCAGATGGAGGGGACGGGGCCCCGCTGGGGGCTGTGACTGCATCTGGGTGTGGGTGTGGGTGTGGGTGTGGCTGGAACTCTCCAGCTCCCTCGGGCTGGGACCCCAAGCTCCTCTTACATCCAAGGAGGGTTCTCCAATCATAAACCTGCATGTGCTGCGGCACCCCGGCTTTTAAGAGACACCGACAGTTACACAGACAACAGCCAGGCCAAGACAGCACTGTGAGGCCGCACAACCCCAAAGATACTCACACACATGCACACAAATGTGTGCACACCCATACATGTATGCACACGCATGCACATGCACAGGCAACGGGAGAGGAGCTGGGTTCACAGGACATACCAGGCCCCGGGGAGGGGCTGAGAGCTAGGGGTGTGTTTGGGTAGTTGGGAAACCCTGGGGGTCCCTCCCAGCCAGGTCACCTTGCCCAGGCCCCACCCGTGCCCATGTGGGTGGCAGCGAGGACCTGGCCTGAGGCTGTCGACCAGAGCACAGGGGACCGTGGGCTCCGGGAGGTCAGGGCGGAGCCGCCCACCCCAGCAGAAGGGCCTCTACCGTCTCCTTGGGAACGCTCCCCAAACCTCTTCCCCGTCTCACCTTTCACTGCTCCCTCAGCTCACTGCTCCCTCCCCTCCCGTCCCTTCCCTCTCCTGCCAGCCCTGCCCTGCCTTCCCCTGGGGGCCATCAGCCTGAGCCTCGTCCCAGGCGCCCCTGCCCTTGCCTTCACCCCAGTCCTTGACAAACACCAGCTCAGCACCCGGCCATCGCCCTGCCCTCCCCTCCCCAGGGCAGACTTGCTCCCTGCATCCTGGTGCTGGGGCGCCTGCCCGGCCTGGGCCACCGCTCGGAAGCTTCCCTGCCTTCCCGCTGGGTATGTGCCCGCTCCCTGCCTGCGGGGAGTCTGCCATGCTTTCCTGGTTTGTCCCAAGGGCAGGGGGAGCGTGTGAGGGAGTCCGTGGGGCTGGGTGAGCAATGGTTTGAGATTGAGGAAGGTCACGGAGCAGCTGCGAGCTGGAGAAGCTGGCAGGGGGGGGGGCGGTGAGGAGGAGCCACAGGCCTGGGATTCTGAAGGTGGAGGCCCAGGGGGGGAGGGGACAGATGGGGAGATAGTCAGGCTGCAAGCTCTCCCCACACCTGACGCGCACAGGATCCCCAGGGGTTTGTTCTGAAAGATTTCTTTGTCGGTCCTCCCCTGAGGGCATTTTCCACGGACTGTGAGAGAGAGTGGAAGGGAAGGGGGACTGTGAGAGAGAGTGGAAGGGAAGGGACAGCAGAGAGACAGACAGCCGTGTGACAGCGAAGCCTCGCTTGCCTGCCACACTCGCTCGGGCTGGGGGTCGAACCTCCCATCTGTGTGTGTGTGTGGGGGGGTATCCTTGCCAGGAACGGAACTGGCCTGGGATTGAACCGTGACCTTTCCGTGCACCAGGCTCCGGCCAGCTGAGCCGCACCGGCCAGGGCCCCGGGGAGATTTAAAAATAGATCCCTAGCCCTGGCCGGCGTGGCTCAGTGGACAGAGTGTCTGCCTGCGGACTGGAGGGTCCTGGGTTCGATTTCGGTCAAGGGCACGTGCCCGGGTTGCCGGCTCGATCCCCAGGAGGGGGCGGGCAGGAGGCAGCCGACCCATGATTCTCTCTCCTCATGGATGTCTCTCTCTCTCCCTCTCCCTTCCTCTCTGACAACAATAAAAATATATGTTTTTAAAAATAGATCCCTGGGCTCTTCCAGACCAGCCTCAGTGGGGTTCCAGGGGTCAGGGCCCGGATCGATGTTTTTCCAATTGTGGTAAAAACCAGCCAACCACACAGAACACCCCCCCGGAGCCTGGCGAAGCGGGTTCACCCCCCCGGAGCCTGCAGTTCACCCCCCCGGAGCCTGGCGAAGCGGGTTCGCAGGCTGTGACACCTCCCGGCTCTTCACCTGCCTCTCGCACAGCGGACTCTCAGCTGGCAGGGCCCCGTCCTCCCAGGACCCCCTGGGGGGCCAAGGTGTCCCCCATGCGTGGTGGATGGGGAAAGGAGTGAAGTGGGGTGCGTGAGGCCCCATAGCTAATGGGTGCTGGACTGGGGCTGGAGTCTGTCTGTGGGGCTTGAGTTCTTACCACCGTTCTTCTTCTTCTTCTTCTTTTAAATGTACACTGAGTGGCCAGCTGACGATGATCTCTGAGCGCATAATCATTTGTCCACTCGGTGTACATCCTAGATAATAAAAGGCTAATGTGCAAATTGTCCCCTCG
>JAAGEH010000102.1:274571-293650 GCA_011751065.1 Lasiurus cinereus
AATGTGCAAATTGTCCCCTCGACCAGGAGTTTGACCAGCAGGCAGGCGAGCCTATATATACAGTATCTAAATAGATGTATACACACACACACTGGATACCCCATGGAGGGGACCGGCGGACAGTGGGTCCCTCCGGACGCCAGGTGCCCAGGGGTGATGAGAGCACGGGCCTTGGAACCGGGCAGAGTCAGGCTGCACCCCCAGCCCCTCAGCCCCTCAGCCGCTCAGCCCCCCCAGTGCGGGTCCCTTCACTTCTCTGCGCTGCACGTGTGAATGGGGAGATAGGGCTCTGCCTGGCTGGCCGTGGCTGTGGGAGTGAGGGGGAATTCTGAGCTGGTGCAGGTCAGCACAGAGCAGGTGCTCAAACACCGGAACCCCCATCCCCTTCCCCAGACCCACGCACCCACATTGTGCTGGACAGTTCCAGCAGGCGGTCCTCACGGGGACCCGGGACCCGGCCCAGGGGTGAGCAGGGGGCACCGGTGGCATCCTGGAGGCCAGGACATGTCCTATCCCAGTCACGGTCCAGCCGGGGCTCCGGCCCGACCCTGCTCCCGTTTAGTTATCCGAGGCCCGGGAGCCCAAAGGAGTTGGGGAGCAGCCATTTGATGGAGCGTAGAGACCTCTAGTGGCCACATGAGGACTGCACCCTCCCTATGAACTTACACCTGGAGAGGGGTCCTGGGCGGCCCCTCGGTGGCTCAGCCAGCAGCTCTCGGCCCCGCTCAGTGCCAGCGCTTGGCTGGGTGCCCTGGAAGCGGGAGGAGGTGGCGCCCACCCAGAGAGGCTGGGCCGTCCCACTCGTGGGACCCCACGTACGTCCCCAAAGAAAAAACACTTGGGCTGAAACCGGTTTGGCTTAGTAGATAGAATGTCGGTCTGCGGACTGAAAGGTCCCAGGTTCGGTTCTGGTCAGAGGCATGTATCCTGGTTGCGGGCACAACTCCAGTGGGGGGCGTGCAAGAGGCAGCAGATCGATGTCTCTCTCTGTCATCCATGTTTCTAACTCTCTATCCCTCTCCCTTCCTCTCTGTAAAAAATCAATAAAATATATGAAAGAAAGAAAGAAAGAATAAAAGAAAGAAAGAAAGACAGACTTGGGGGTCAGCCAGGGGACCCAGGACCAGACACCCATCTCCTAGTCTGGCGCTCTGCATCTACCTATTGAATACTTACAGAGAGGAAGGGAGAGGGATAGGAAGTTAGAAACATCAATGAGAGAGAGACATCGATCAGCCGCCTCCTGCACGCCCCCTACCGGGGATGTGCCCTCAACCCAGGTACATGCCCTTGACTGGAATCGAACCTGGGACTTTTCAGTCCGCAGGCCGACGCTCCATCCACTGAGCCACGCCTGTTTCGGCTGGAGTATGCCTTTTTAAGTAATTGTGATTGTTAAAGGCAGAAAGGGGCGGATTCTGGGGTCAGGGGTCATGCTCCCTAGGACTCTCCAGGTGCATCGGAAGCCACCGGATGCTTGTTAAAGGAAGCGCGTGCGAGGCTCCGGCTCCTGGAGAAGCCTGGTGCGGGAGGCGTCTCCCCATCCCAGGAACAGGTACAGCCTGCAGGGGCGGGGAGAGGGGGGGAGCCGAGGCTCCAGGGGGTCCAGGTGAGCAGGTGGGGCGGACGGTGAGCCCAGGCTCCTGCTGTGCTTCCTGTTATGTTCGCTGCTGCTTTATTTTTAAAATATATTTTATTAATTTTTCACAGAGAGGAAGGGAGAGGGATAGAGTCAGAAGCATCGATGAGAGAGACATTGATCAGCCCCCTCCTGCACGCCCCCTACTGGGGATGTGCCCGCAAGTAAGGTACATGCCCTGACCGGAATCGAACCTGGGACCCTTCAGTCCGCAGACCGACGCTCTATCCACTGAGCCAAACCGGTTTCGGCTCGCTGCTGCTTTTTAAGACCCTGTTTCCAGCCCTGCAGTGGGCTCACTGAGCTGACCTGGTCTGGGCGCACCCTAAACACGAGGGCCCAAAGCTTCCCAAGTGCATCAAGGGCATGGAGGGGGAGGTGGGTGGGGGTGGAGGGGGGACCTTGCAGGCTCAGAAATTAAACTTTATTCTGCCAGGTTTAGGCCTCAGAGCCTCCTCCCTCCCGCTGTGCCCAAGTCTTCTCAATGGCCTTCGGTTAGGTATTTATTGGGTGAAAGTCCCCCCTTTAAAGCGTTCGGGTCAGTGGGTTCTAGTACATTCACACCCTGCCCAGTCGTCCCCACCATCACATTGTACAACCTCTTTCTCGCCCCCAGAGAAACCTGTGCTCACTCTCAGCCCCTCCCCATTGTCTCCCTCCAGCCCCATATTTTGTCCCGAGTGTATATGCTGTCTTCTGGGAGAGCTGTGCATGGCTGATGTACACGGACAGGCGCTGTCGCATGGCTCATTACATACATGAAAGATTGGAGACAACCTTGCTAGACGTGCATTTTATAGGGACTGTGTGCCGCGCCAGCGCGGCCAAGGCTGAGCCTGAGGGAGGGGGAGAGGGAAGAGGAGGGGAGAGGAGGGGAGAGGAGGGGAGCGGGGAAACGGGGTGCCCAGGACCAGGGTGAGGGAGGAGGCTGCCCTGCAGGCTCAGCCTCTTCACGCGGTTTTGGTTTGTGGCACTGTATTGGCCAGGCAAAGAGTCACACTGCCCAGCACTCCACGCACAACACAGGGGCTCCCATCCTGCTCCTGCGGTCCCAGGGCGGGGGTTGAGGGGGGGCCCGTACAGAGTGGAGGCTTGGAGACCACGGTGGGTGGCCTCCGAGTGTCGGGGCAGCTCCTGGGCTGCACCCATCCATCTGTGTCTGCATCAAGCCTTGGCCTGTCTCTGGGGCGTCAACCCCCCTGTACAGCCCGGGAGTGCAGAAAAGGCCCTAAGCGAGCACCAGGGCCCCTCCCTTCTCAGAGACCCCTCGGGCTTCCTGTTGGCGGCCAAGACCCGGGGCCTCCGCAGCCAGCTTGGCCTGGCACCGTGCCCAGCACATACTAGGCCCGCAGGAAGCATTTATTCCATGGATGCTCCCCTCACTCCCTCCCCCACTGCCCCCCGCCCTCTGCCAGCCTGATTACTTCCATCCGTGGGGCGGTAAGCCCCTTAGCCGCACAGATCTGCGCCGCTGGTGCGCGGGGCCGGAATCCTTTAATCAGATAATGCGATTACTGCTTCCTTTGCATCTGGCAGAGACGGGCATTACGGGGGGAAGTGACCGCAGGACACATCCGTCCCGCTGGGCGGACGTTGATCAAGTGTCTGCCGCCGCCAGGCCCCAGGCCCCAGGCCCCGGGGTCCCTCTCCCAGGCGCCCGCTCTCCTCCCATCGGGGGCGCTGGTGGCTCGGGGTATGGAGCTCACAGGGTCAGGGCTGAGCTGAGTAGGGGGCACCAGGCGTCTCTCCTGGCCTCCTGGGAGCCGGTATGGGGGCGCCTTCACCACTCGATGCCTGCAGGCGCCAGTGACAGAAACAGAGGCGCTTTAGTGGAGGAGGAGGAGGAGGTGTGGGTGTGTGGCTGGGAGGCGGGTGGGCGGCAGGTACGGTGAGATCCAGGCGCCGGCCGAGCCCCCGCCTTCCCCGGCCTCCCCTTCGTCCCGGTGGCTTCCCCGGGGGCTGGGTGATGGCCGTCGGGAGCGGCCGGGCAGTACGGCTCCGTTGGTGTCCAGCAGAAGAGAGACGGGTCCCGGGCTCTATCCTAGGACGGAGGAAGGGTCTCTCCGAAGCAGGCCGTGCACCTCCCCTCACACCCACTCCACAACCGGCTAAGACTGCCGGCCCGCAGTCCAGGGCTCGGACCCCAGCCTGCCCGTCGGAGCCACACCAGGAGTTCTGGAAAAGCACGCGGTGCCAGAGGCCCCCCACGTCCCAGGACCTCAGACGTCGGTGGGAGGGGCCCGGCATGGGCGTTTCGAAGCCACTTCCCGGTCCTTCCCAACCAGCGGTTCTCCACCTTCCTGAGGCCGCGACCCTGGCATACAGCTCCTCGTGGGGTGGTGACCCCCAACTATGAAATTTTGCTGCTGTGATGCATCGTGATGTAAATATCTGCATTTTCCGATGGTCTTCGGCGACCCCTGTGAAAGGGTCGTTCCATCCCCCAAAGGAGTTGCGACCCACAGGTTGAGAACCTCTGTTCCCAACGACCCCCAAGGGCCTCAGGGCAGGTGGGGGGGGGGGCCTCTGTCCCCAGGAAGTCCTCTGCCCAGTGACAGGGAGCCCGCCTGTCAGGAGATGTCCCACAGTGCTCCCCGCTGGGCCCCGAGGCCCGAGGTGTGCCAGCTCAGCCCCCCAAACACCCCCCCATGCAGATCAAGCAGGAAACCCGGGCCTGTGCCCTGGCGGGGGAATGGAACTGTGACCTCCCGGTTCAAGGTCGGTGCTCAGCCCCTGAGCCCCGCCGGCCGGCCAGCCCGCAGCAGTGAGAAAGCTTCCTGAACCCCGTCACTTTCTGTGAGGGGCCTGAGTGCACCGCTCAGCAATCAATGGGTGCGTGCGCTCACAGTGGGGATTTGTTAAAGGAACCGTACGCCTTGCTCCCAGTCTTGTTTGTTTTCCAACGCTGGGAATTCCCCGAACTGGGAGGGGCCCCGCCTCTGGCTCCTGAGGGATCGCAGCCGGGATTCCCGCCCCGGGCCCTCCCCCCGATTTCATCCCCGGTGCCAAAGCCAGATTGGCTCAGTGGATGGAGCGTCAGCCTGCGGACTGAAAGGTCCCAGGTTCCATTCCGGTCAAGGGCATGTGCCTTGGTGGCAGGCACATCCCCAGTAGGGGGCGTGCAGGAGGCAGCTGATCAATGTCTCAATCATCGATGTTTCTGACTTTCTGTTCCTCTCCCTTCCTCTCTGTAAAAAAAATCAATAAAATATATTAAAAAAAAAAAGAAAGAAAAAAAGATTTCATCCCACCCATCATGCCTTGCAGCAGCCCCTCGGCCGTGGCCTCCGGTGGGTAAAGTGCCCTCGCTCCCTGCTCTTGACTTCGAGTTGGTCACGTGACTGGCTTCGGCCAGTGGGGATGCGGTCAGCGGGGCTGAGCTTGGCCCGGGCTGGCCTGCCGTGTCTGCTGGGGACAGGTCCCAGGTGACGGCCATCCCTCCCGTGGGGCCCAGGAGCCGAGCCCCTCACTGGACTGGAGCCCCACTGCCTGGCACACCTGAGCCTCGGTGTCCTGAGATGAGGGACAGGTCCCAGGGGTGATTGGGGGCCCGGCACCAGGGGGCGGAGCCAGTGGCACACGGAAAGTGGGGGGTACGGCCAGGCCTTCCTCTGAGCACGGTGGCCACAGAACAGGGCATTCTGGGATCTGCTGGGTTTGAAGCCCAGCCCTACCCCTGACAGGCTGGGTGGCCTCGGACTGGCCCCTTAACCCGGCTGGGCCTGGGCACCGGGGATGAAATCGGGGGGAGGGCCCCATCCGTGAAAGGAGAAGGGAAGATAGTGCCCACCTCTGTGGGCAGATGTCCCGTGTTAATCTGTGTGACGTGCCTGGTGCAGAGCCTGGCTCCGAGTATGTACGAAACACGTGTGGGCTCGGTGAAGGGCCCGGGTGCAATTCCAGTCAGGGGCACATGCCCGGGTGGCGTGCTCGGTCCCCAGGAGGGGCCGTGCAGGAGCCCCGGGTATGCAGTACTCCGCAGGCATCTCCTCTCTCGACAAAGCAAAGGCGGAGCCTCATCTCTGGGATGTGGGGGTGAAGGGAGGTGGGGAGACTTGTCTGGGGTCTCACAGCGGCTGAGTCACCAAGCCCAGGGATGAAACAATCCCACCCGGTTCCACACCCTTTTTATCTCTGGGTCCCCACGTCGGGGCGGCGGGAGGACTGAGCGGTGGCTGCTGGGAGGGGCTGCCTGGGCCAGACTCCCCCCTCCTCCCCCCATCAGGGCTCTCCCCCCCTCGCCGGGCCTGCCGGTGGCTGGGGACCTGGGCCCGGCGTTCAAATCCTCGCTCTGCCTCATCCGACCGACCGTGTCCCAGAGCCTCCAGCACCCAGGTCACCCCAACTCCAGGCAGGAGTCTGCGCGGAGAGCCGGGAGCCTGGCAGCCACAGCCCGCACCCCGCTCTGTCCTTCGCTACCTGCAAAGGGCCCTCATTCCCAGAGGGAGCCCCGAGTCGCTGAGCTGGTGCATGCTGGGACCCGGCCGCTGTGTGCGCCTGCCCCAGCCCTGAGCGAGGGCGTGCCCCAGCTGGACCCCCAGGCTGGGCCCAGGGAATGCCCAGGCCTCCCCATGGAGAGGGGCAGGCAGAGCCTGGCCAGCGGGAGGGATGGGGGTGGAGGAAGGCAGGACCTGGAGACAGAGACCGGGTCCAGCTCTAGGCGCTGGCCACCCGGAGCCTCCGTGTCCTGGAAACGAGTGGCAGGTCCCGGGCCCGAGGCTGAGCAGAAGCTCGCAGGGGCCCCCGAGGGAGGGGGGCTCCGCCCGGGGGGGGGGGGCCTCAGGTTCTCGTCCGAAGGAGAGCAGGGCGCTCAGAGGCCGGCCCTGGAGGAAGGGGTCACTGAAGAGCCATGTGTGGCTCCGGGCGATGCCTGTGACGGACCGGCTTCTCCGATGAGGCAGCCCCACCCCGAACCCCTGCGACCATTTCCCGGGAGCCAGGGGACCCGGAGCCACGCCCGCCCAAGAATCAGGGGGCCAGTCCTGGAGGTGGACACAGGGAGGCCTGCAGTGTCTCGGGGAGGGGGAGCACAGAGCGGGCACTGGCGGCGCGGGGCTAGGCCTGGGCCTGGAGGGTGGGAGAGGTCAGGGCGGGTGAGGTGAGGACGCAGGGCCTGTTGGGGGAAGGTTGTCCCGCACAGAAGGCTCCGGAGGCTGGCAGCGCGGGTTTGCAGCCCCCCCCCACACACCGTGTCCCAGTTTTGCTTATCGGTGAGCTGCACCTTTCCCCGCGGAGAGCCGAAGGTCACTGTGCATCAGAGGAGTCCGCCCGCCGCCCAGCTAGGCCGCCTGCACCTCCCCTCCGCCCTCCCCCAGCGCCCGCCCTGCCTGCCCCTCCATCGCACAGCTGGACCTGGTGTCTCCTCAGTTTCCCTCCCTCCCCCCTCCCTCTCTCTCTCTCCCCCCTCCCCCTCCCTCTCTCTCTCCCCCCTCCCTCCCTTCCATCCTCTCCGTCTCTTCCCCCTTCTTCCCTTCCTCCTCCTCTTCCTCCTCCTTCAACCCTCTCTTCTCCCTTCTCCCTCCCTTCCCCCCTCCCTCTCTCCCTCTTCTTTCTTTCCTTCCTCCTCCTCCCTCCCTCCCCACCCCTCCTTCTCCCTCCCTTCCTCCTCCCTCTCCCTCGTTTTTTCCTCTGTCTTCCCCTCCCTCCCTCATCCCTCCCTTCCACCCCTCCCTCTCTTACCCCTTCTGTCCTCTGTCCTCCCCCTCCCTCTATCCCTCATTCCTACCTCCCTCCCTTCCCCACCCCTCCCTTCTTCCTTCCTTCCTCCCCCTCCCTCTCTCCCTCATCCCTCTCTCCCCCTCCCTCACTTTTTCATCCCTTCCTTCCTCCTCCTCTCTCCTTTCCTCCCTCTCTCGCTACTTCCCTCCCTCTCCCCTCCCTTCATCTCTGCTCCTCCCCCTTCCTCCCTCCTTCTTCCTTCTCTTCCTTCCTTTGTCCTGCCTCCATCCTTCCCTTTCTCCCCTTCCCTCTCTCCCCTCCCTCCCACCATGCCTCTGTGCAGAGGGGTGCCCATTGAATTGCAGATCTCTCCAGCTCTTGGCGAGCACTCCCTCCTGCTCCCCGCCCAGGCCCTTCTCTTTGGAGCCCTTACGCCGCCCTCTGCCCTGCGGGTCAGTCCGGGGCCTCCCACAGCCCCTCCTGGGCCGCACTGGGCGATCTCAGGGGGCGAATGCCAAGTTCGAGGACGGCCAGGAGGAAACCCACATGGCCATGCTCTCAAGTCACGGCCACAGGGAGATGTTTTGGTCTGTCTGTCTGCCTGTCTGTTTGACTGTAGTCTGGCTGGCTGGCTGTTTGACTGGCTGGCTGGCTGGCTGTTGGACTGTCTGTCTGGCTGGCTGGCTGGCTGTTGGACTGTCTGGCTGGCTGGCTGGCTGTTGAGTGTCTCTCTCAGTTGGCTCCAAACTCGGATGGGGAAGAGGCGTGTTCTCTTTCTTTATCTTTTATTTATTTATATTTTGTATGGCCCTCAGAGAGAGAGCGACGGCATTGGCCGGGAGGCGGCAGCTGGCGGTGATGCGTTGGCGCTGCTGGGATGGACGCGAGGAGCTGGACGAGTGAGGCCCAGGGGTCAGCTGCAGATCCTTCTGAGGCTGGGCCCCCACCTCCTCTGTCCCCTCCCCGCCTCAGAACCCTGGGGGGACCAATCGACATGATGGTGTGCCCCTCGCGGCCACCACCTCGACTCACCAACCCTCCCCGGCTCGCAGGGAGGCCACGCCTGCCCTGTTTGTTAATGAGAACCGGAGCCGGGAGGGACCTGACCTTGCCCCAGGTCAGTCGGCTCGGCCATCAGTGACAGCACCGGGCTTCGGACGGGGCAGCCCGGCTCACCCCCCAGCACAGACCCCGGCCCCCCCCCCCCCCCAGCAGCAGGTGGGGACCTGGACGAGGTGCAGAGAGCCGGCCTCAGGGGTCCCCGGAGGCTGTGCACATCCACCAGCGATTCCCAGAGACAACCCGGGACAGAACGGGGAAAGCAGCATTTCCACTGAACCTTTGGGGGTGGGGGACGGGGTGGCAGGCAAGAGAAAGGCTGGAAGCATCCCACCCCCCTCACGTAGGGAACCCCAGGACCCATCTGTACCTCGTCTTCTTCATGCTTCCATTTCACAGCCGGACCTATCCCCGCCATGCTAATAGCTGCGTGTGTGTTAACGTGCTCATTGCTGGGAAGGTAACCACGAAGACCGCTGTGAATTCGGCGAAGGTGAGGGTTACTGATCACAATGGAGTCACATACGTTTGGAAAACGTCAGGGATGTGGAGACCACTGGGCGCAATGCTCGGGGAACCTATAGCAATACCGGGTCCAGGGCGGAGGGGGGGCTGGAGCAGCATGGGGGGCAGGTGGGGCCTCTGCGACAGATAGAACCCCCGGGCCCCCAATCGCCCCACCGGGAGGCCCAGGAACCCCCAGCAGCCTGACCCGTCACCCGCTCCCTGTCGCTACAGCTTCCGAAGAACGGTCTTGACTTGGTCCTAATGCCGCACTATGTTGGGTCCCTTGGACCTAATTCTAATGCACATGTGTGTGTGTGTGTGTGGATGGGTGGGGGTGGAATCCCCCTACCACAAGCAGCTCTCCTACGCCAGCAGGGTGTCTGGGAACAGAGTCAGATGGCCCAGGTGGAGGGCTCAGTCCCCCAAGACTGCCCCCCACTTCCGATGCCAGGCCCACATCCAGGGAGTCACCTGTGCTCCTGGCCGACTGGCTATCTATCCATCAGAGATTCCCAAGGCCCCTCCTTGGGTTCAATCCGTTTGCTAGACTCGCCCACAGAACTGGGGCAAGCCATTGACTCACCCCATTACCGGTTTGTTACAACGGATATTAGAGAGGAGACGAGAGACAGCGGCCAGGTGAAGAGAGGCAGCCAGCGGGGTGCCTGTCTGCCTGTCCGCCTGGGACCTGTCCCGGCCCTGTTCTGTGAAGCACCCCGGCTCCCCAACAGTGGGGGGCTGTCTCAACCCCGAGCTCCCAGCTTTATGGAGGCTTCGTGGCATCGTAGACGGTTGATTAAACTGTTGGCCAGTGTGACGAGTTCACCCTCAGTTCTTCTTCCTGGAAATCAGGGAGGCAGGGTGTGGGGGGGAGATGCTGAAAGTTCCAGCCTTCTACTCACGGTCAGTTCCCCCGACAACCAGCCCCATCTGCGGGTGCTTTCCAGAAGTCACCTCGTTACCAGAGCCCCGCAGGGGTGCACAGTGACTTGTGACGATAACATTTCACCGTCCGGGGTCGGAACGGACCAGAGCAGCACGGGGGGCAGGTGGGGCCTCCGGGACACAACCAGAGACCGAGGACTGTCACACAGGACGCTCCTGTCACTCTGGTGGCAAAGGGGGTGGTAAGCCAGGAGCCCCTGGTGAAGAGAAATCGCTGAGGAATAACTGAGTCATCTGAGTGACCAGAGATGCTTCTTCTGAGTCACCACGTTGCACACTCATTCTGGAGTGACTCCATGTGGGAGAGCTTCGGCCTAGGAACCAGGAAGTCATTCTCGGTTTGATTCCCGGTCAGGGCACATGCCCGGGTTGTGGGCTTGATCCCCAGTGGTGGTGGTGGGGTGGGAGAGGTGTGCAGGAGATGGCCGACCAGTGATTCTCTCCCATCATTGATGTTTCTCTCTCTCTCTCCCTCTTTCTCTGAGATCAATAAAAAGCTACAAACAAACAAACAAACAAAATTGCCCCAGGATAGCCGAAACCGGTGTGGCTCAGTGGATAGAGCATGGGCCTGCAGACTGAAAGGTCCCAGGTTCGATTCCGGTCAAGGGCATGTACCTTGCTTGCGGGCACATCTCCACTGTGGGGCGTGCAGGAGGCGGCTGATCGATGTCTCTCTCTCATCGATCTTTCTAACTTTCTATCTCTCTCCCTTCCTCTCTGTGAAAAATCAATAAAATATATTTTTAAAAAAATGCCCGGGGTTAAAGGCTCAGGGAAACACCTGGCTGAGCACCTACTATGTGCCAGGAGCCACGCCTAGAATCCCTGCCGCTGCCCCACCAGAGCAATGTTATTTAACCTTTTTTCTGACCAGGAAACGAGTCTCACAGAGGGTCTCACAGGCAGAAAAGTGGGGTGATTAGACCCGAAAACTGGCTCCCCAAGACTCCGAATCCTCCCTTCGGGGACCTTTGGTGTCGTGACTGGCCCGGGAAGAGCCAGGCTCGGCGCCCAGTGGCCCGCAGGCCCTGCAGGGCATTGGGCGAGGAGGCCCTGGCCCGGGGCCTGCCGGCATGGGCACAGAGGAGAGCCCTCCTGCCACCTGCGCCCGGTCCCCGGGCACGGCCAGGGTCGCCCGGACCCTTCCGGAAAGGGAAGCTTTGGGAAGAGGGCGGGTGTCTGCAGGGGCAGGCGGGCGATCTCACGCGGAAGAGAAGCTGATGGCCCACAGCAAGGCTGAGGCAGGGAGGTGTGGGGGGGCAGGCACAAACAGGGGGAGCCCTGGTTGGGGGATCAGAGCCTGCGTTTCGGGGGGAGCTCTGTCGCCCCCAGGCTGTGCACCGGGGGCGGGCCCTTGCCCTCTCGGTGCCTCTGTTGCCTTCCCGGTGCCAGGGTGCGGCTGGAGCGCAGGATCGCGACAGCGCCGCCACGGACCGCACAAAGTTGGGTGAGGCCCGGCTCCAGATGCCAGCCACAGGTGGGGATGCAGAAGACAGACCTACAGACCCGTCTCTTGCCCTCGGTAGGGGGGGGGGCGTCTCATGGGGAGGAGCAGCTCGGACACGGTGTGGGGTGGAGGAGTGGAGCAGGGGTACGGCCTGGCCCCCAGGACTGGGCCCACGAAGCGACCTGCTTTCTGCCTGGCCTTGACCCTGAGCCAGCACGCCCCCACCCCACCCCTCCAGCGCTCTAGATGCCACCACCGCCTGTGAGCGATCAGGACATGGGGGTGCAGGGATGCTGAGGGGGACTCCCACCTCCGCTTCCCTGCGGCCGGGGGTAGACAGACACTCGTTCTCTGAACCTAAACGCCTCAGCATCCGTCAGAAAGGGGCAGAGCGAGGCCGGGGAGAGGGCCCGGGGGTGCAGGGCGGTTTGCAAAAGGGGTCCCCGGAGGTTCCCGGGCTCCTCATGAGGTGAAGGCAGAAAGAAGCAGGGCTCGCCATGGAGCCCCACCTCGGCTGCAGGCTGGAGCCCCCCACGGCCGGGCCTAACCCCAGAAGGGCCGCTGTGGCTGGCCGGGCGCGGCCTGGGCGGACGCCGCTCAGGAACTCGGCTGCAGAGCGTGGCCTGGCAGAGGCGCGGCCGCTCAGGCCAAGGAGGCGGCTTCGCGGAGGCCAAGTCGGTCAGAGGGCGGCCGGCCCTGCCCGGGGGACAGCGGCTGCGATCCGAGCAGCGGGAGGACTCAAGGCCAGAAAGACCCGCCTGGTGGGAGGCACTGACACCTCTCTGAGGCCCCCCCCACAAACCCCCCTCAACCCCCAGGACCGCCAGATAAAATGCAGGGTTGAATCTTAAAATGACTTCAATGCACATCTACTTGGGCATCCGTGTTGCCTCTTTCATCTACGACCTCGGGCCGCCCTGCCCGTCGCTGAGCTGGGGAGGGGGTGGGGGGAGGAGCCCCTGTTCTGGCCCCCGCTCTGGCTCTCACAGGCACCTTGGGCGCCTCGCTGCCCCTGGCCGAGCCTCTGTCTCCTCGGGACGCACTACCGCTTCGCCCGGGCCAGGCTGGCCGGCTCCGGGGCCGCGCGTGACTCACGGTCCCTGGAAAGGCACCGAGCCGTCTGTGAAGGGAGGAGGGCCTCTCTCTCTCTCTCTCTCTCTCTCTCTCTCTCTCTCTCAGACCAACATTTCCCTCCCACGGTGCGATCCAGGGGAAGAGCTTTCAAGAGTCTCCTTGCCCTGGCGATGCTGGGGAATGAGACGGAAGCGTCTCACTCCTCTCTTCCTCGTCTCCTTCGCTCTCTCCTCCTCTCCGACAGCCTCGCTGCACCCAGACACTCCCCCCACCCCCGGCCCCGCAACCAAGCAGAAAGCGCTTGTGTGACATGGAGCAGGTAGCTGCTGTGGGCCTACTACGGGCCAGGCCTGAGGGCTAGGTACTGAGCACACGATGGTGGCCCAGTCCCCGCCCACACGGAGCTTCTGGTTGGGGGATGGGGTGGGGGGAATACTTGGGAAGCATCCCAGGGGTGAGTGAGAGCGTGGGGAGCACGCCAGTGAGAGGGAACCTGACCTCCGTCCCTGAGGAAGTAGCTTGGGGAGGGGGGGCTCAGCCGAGGGAACAGCACATCCATCCATCCATCCATCCACAATTCCCCTCAGGGGACCTCTGAGGACAGTGTGTCTGGTGTGGTGGACGTGGCTGGAGGACAGAGGGCAGAGCAGAGAGTGGCCTGAGATGGGGTGGACATGTGGGACGTGCTGGACGGTAGAGACGATGGGAAGAATTTGAATCTCAAGCCCATTCAACGTCCCAGCAATTCCGCTCCTAAGCATCTATCCAGGGAGTCCAGGAATAGACAAGACTAATGGATGGCAGAGCAGTCTAAGTGGTGATTGCTCCTGGGGAGAGGGGCTGTTGACTGTGAAGGGCACAGAGAACCGGAAATGTCCTGTGACTTCATCTGGGTGTGGTCACAGGGATGCACACATGTAGACATTCATTCAAGCTGTATGTTTCACGGTATACATGACAAAAACAATTGGGTCTGTATCTTATTAAGAGCAACTAGAGGCCCGGTGCATGAAATTCATGCATGGGGGGAGGGGGTCCCCTCAGCCCAGCCTGCACCCTCTTCAATCGGGAACCCCTCAGGGGATGTCCGACTGTTGGTTTAGGATCAGGCCTAAACTAGCAGTCAGACATCCCTCTCACAATCCTTGACCGCTGGCTCATAATTGCTTACCTGCCTGCCTGCCTGCCTGCCTGATTACCCTTAATTGCCCCCCCCCACCGGCCTGATCACCCCTCACTGCCTCTGTGTGCTGGCCTGATTTCCCCTAACTGCCCACCTCCCTGCCAACCAGGTCACTTCCAACTGCCCCCCTCTGCTGGCCTGGTCGCCCCCAACTGCCACCCCTGCTGGTCTGGTTGCCCCCTCATGGCCCCCTGCTGGCCTGGTTGCCCCATGCAGCCTGCTGTTTAGTCATTTGGTCATCCTCGCTAACCCCCCTGCCAGCCTAGTCATAGGCAGCCATCTTGTGAGAGTGTGATGGTCAATTTGCATATTGCCTTTTTATTATATGGGATAAGAAACCCCAGCAAGGTGTTAAGCCTGACATGACATGATCTGTTGGTGAAAATAGCTGAGAAGTGAGAGTGGTTGCCCTGAAGAGAGGAAAGGTGCCCTGGACTTGGGTGGGTGGTACTGTTGAAAATGTCAGAAGTGGGTGGTTTCAAAGGTATTTTGGAGGAAGAATCAATAGGACATAATTTAGGACATATGTCATCTAAATGGGTGGGTGGATGGATAGATGGAAGAGTTGATGAATAGATAGGTGGATGGATGAATGGATAAATGGACAGATGGATGGATGGATGGACAGATGTATGTATGTATGTATGTATGTATGTATGTATGGATGGATGGATAGATGGGTGGATGGATGGATGAATGGATGTGTGGAGAAATGGTGGATGAATGGATGGGTGAATAGATGAAAGAATGGTGAATGGATGGATGAATAGATGAAGGAATGGTGGATGGATGGATGGGTGAATAGATGAAAGAATGGTGAATGGATGGATGGATGGATGGATGGAGAAATGGTGGATGGATAGATGGGTGAATGGATGGATAGATGGAGGAATGGTGGATGGATGGAGGGATGGGTGAGTGGATGGGAAGGCAGGTGGGTAATGACATTCTGGGTGGAAGGATGTGCGAGTGGCTGAATGAGTGGGTGAATGAGCGAATGGGTGAAGAGGCAGGTGGCGATGGAGTGGGGGGTGAGTGGACGTAAGCACCCTCAGGGGGACAGACTCCTCTCGGTGCTGCTGACCAGAACGTGCAGTGAACCGCACCAGGCAGTCACCACCCAAGCTTCCCCCGAGCCCGGCTCTCACGCTTCTGTGGCTCCCCAGTCCCCGGGGGGAGGAACCCTGGTCCCCACAATGCCCACCGGGGAGCAGACACTCACAAAGAGGCTCTTTAAGGAGAGGCGGACACCCCCGATCCTCCGGGCGCTGCGGGCGGAGGTCCTGGCGAGACCTAGGTGGAGGGAGGGTGATGCAGGAGCGGATCTGCCTCTCAGAGCCACCCGTCCTCTCCTGTCCCTGCCCATCAACGCCACCCAGACACCGGCACCCACCCCCTCCCCGAGCTGCTGAGACCCTGGGAATATGCCTCTTCAGGTGAGAGGTGTGAGCCTGCGGGTGGCCCCCTGTGGGAGGAACAGCTTGCTCAGCGCCTCCCGGCGGGGAGGGTTGGGGGAGGCTGCCAGCACAGCCATGCGGTCCAGCCCCCACTTCCAGGCTGTTTGTCCCGGGGACCCACCCCTGCATCTCCCGGCAGGAGGAGCAGGAGGCAGGGCCAGCAGCCTGTTGGGAGCGAGGAGGCTAACATCCTGCCGGGGCGGGGGAGTGTCCCCAAATCTCCTCTTCTTCCCCCCCAGTCACGCGCATTTCCGAGACCTCAGACACCGGCCGGGTCTCTGCCATGGGCGCCTGGCGGCTCAGCCCCCAGAGGTCCCCCCTCTGCACGCAGGCTGCAGGCTGCATCTCTGCTATTGGGGGGAGCCACCTTCCCCGTGGCCTCAGAGGCAGGCTTCTTCACCCGGCGGGCAACTGAGGGGTCCCAGGCCTCCCTCGGGGTGGGAGCCCGCAGCTGACAAGCCTCTGGGATGGGTTCCAGCCCACGGGTGTGGGTGGGCGCGCACAGTGGCCGCGGGGAGCCACACTCACTCTCATGCAGGGGCCTCCTCGGATGAGGGCGGTGACTTTCTCCAGTTACCCGGTTCCCGGCCACCAGGCTAACACCCCGCCATCGGATCTCCCACGGCCATGAGCAGACACTTGAGACTTCAAAGCCCTGCAGCTTTCAACGCCCCCACTCCCTCCCCATCCCCCCTTCCCACCCCCCTAGTCCCAAGCCGGTGGCCCCTGGGGCTCTCCCTCCCTCGAGCTGCCACTCCGTGGCCGGACCACAGGGCAGTGCGGCCGGCGGGGAGGGCAGTGCCCAGCTCCGGAATCCTGCAGTTGTCTTTTGGCAGCGAGCGGCACCCTGATGCAATCACTGGCCCGAACACCCCATTCCGCAGCTGCCGGAGCCCAGCGTCGGGGTGGTGGTGGGGGGAAAGGGCGGGGGGGGCAGGGCACAGCTGTGCCAGCTGTCGCAGACGGATTCCAGGGCCGCCGCTCAGCCCTGACTCACATTCCAGGCCGGGGAAGTGCACACAGTTCCACGCTGCGTGTCGCGGGGGGGGGCCCCGAAATCATCTTGGTTTCCTCCTCCTCCTCGGGCAGGATGTGCCGCTGGCAGAGCGTGGGGCAGGCGGAGGCCGGGGGTGGGGAGGCGGCGAGGGGGGGCGGTCTGCTCCCGCCGACACTGCCTGGCACGCACCCGCGTCTCTAAGGACAACACCCGGCGGTTAACCCGCACCCGGGTGCCAGCAGACGTGGTCACGCTCATTCATTACTTAACCCGCACCTCCACCCTCTACCCTGGGAGGAGGCGCTGTGTCATTAGCGCCCCTGGGACCCAGAGGGAAACTGAGGCCAGGCTGGGAGTCTGGCACCGGGCTGCGGGGAGCAGAGCCGGGCAGGGGACCAGGCCCCGCCTAAGCCGCCCTCACTCCTGCCCTCGGCCTCCGTGGGCTCACAGGCCCGGTGGTGGTCCCCCAAAGACACGTGGCCGCACCCCACGTGCTCAGTAGCACAGGGAGGGGAGGGCGGCAGGGCTCTGGAGCCAAGAGGGTGCCGTGTGCTCTCAGCCAGACACCGCGGGGGTGCGCGAGCTCCAGAGTCTCCGAGCATCTGCCGTCTGCTGCCGGGTCAGGCAGCCCCGGGCTCGGCGGTGTGGGGACGGATCGGAGGGACGCGGCCCCAGGAGGCACCACAGGGTCCCACGGAGTGCGGGTCAGACGGACACCGGGCCGGCGGGGGGTCCTCAGATCACACACACACACACACACACACACACACACACTCATACTCCAGACAGGAGAGGTGGGACCAGGTCCTAGAGCAGCGGTTCTCAACCTTCCTAAGGCCGCGACCCTTTAAGACAGCTCCTCATGGGGTGGTGACCCCCACCCATAAAATTATTTCCATTGCTACTTCATCACTGTCATTTTGCTACTGTGATGAACTGTCATGGTCATATCTGATAGGCAGGATGCATTTTCATTGTTACAAATGGAACGTAATTAAAGCATAGGGATTAATCACAAAAACAAAACGTAATTGTATGTTGTGAAATATTTATTTCTAATGACAAATAAATGGAAATTTTGTCTTGAATCGTGGTGTAGCATGGGCAACAGTCTTCCTAGGACAACAGTAAACTACATGGCTACACTGAGGAGCGGTGTGTTGGTTCCTAAGACCATAGGAAATAGGTGTTTTCCGCTGGTCTTAGGCGACCCCTGTGAAAGGGTCGTTCGACCCCCAAAGGGGTCGCGACCCACAGTTTGAAAACCGCTGTCCTCGAGGTAGCTGGAGGTGGACCCCTCTCCCATGCTTGACAGCCAGGACGCCCGATGGCTCGGACCCTCCGGGAGGAAGACGGAGACTCGGGTCAGTCCAGAGGGCGAAGCATCCTGGCAAGGGAGGTGCTGTGGCCAGCCCGGGGCGCACGGACGGCGGGGAGAGGAAGGGAGCCTGTAAGAGTTTGTGGCCAGATCCAGAGTAAGGGGGGAGCCTCCACGTGCCTATCCTCGCTGGTTACCCCAGTGGCTAAGGCGGACATAATGCACCCTCTCCCTTTTTATTTCCTTTGTAAAATACTTTCTACTGATTTTTAGACAGAGAGGAAGGGAGAACGAGGGAGAGAGAGAGACATCGATGTGAGAATGCCATCTTCAGTGGCGGCCCCCTGCACACCCCCACCCGGGGATCAGCCTGCAACCTGGGCAGGTGCCCAGGCTGGGAAGCAAACCGGCAACCTTTTGGTGTGGGGGGAGGGGGGCAGCGCCTAACCCACTGAGCCACGCCAGCCAGCACTCCCCTTTTCTTTTTAAATAGGAAGTATCACAGTTGAAACCGGTGTGGCTCAGTGGATAGCGTGTAGGCCTGCGGATTGAAGGGTCCCAGGTTCGATTCCGGTCAAGGGCATGTACCTTGGTGGCGGGCGCATCCCCAGTGTGGGGTATGCAGGAGGCGGCTGATCGATGTTTCTAACTCGCTATCTCTCTCCCTCTCTGTAAAAAAAATCAATAAAATATATTTAATAAAAAAAATAAATAGGGCCGAGACCAGTTTGGCTCAGTGGATAGAGCGTCGGATTGAGGACTGAAAGGTCCCGGGTTCGATTCCGGTTGGTAGTATGTGCCTTGCTTGCGGACACATCTCCACAGTGGGGCGTGCAGGAGGCGGCTGATTGATGTCTCTCTCTCATCGATGTTTCTGACTTTCTATCTCTCTCCTTTCCTCTCTGTAAAAAATCAATAAAATATATTTTTAAAAATAAATAAATAAAATAAATAGGAATGATCACAATTTAATATGTCCCCTTTTCTTTCCTCCAGTACTTAGACGGGCACTGCTTCTCAAGCTTCAGCGAGCATACAAACCGCCCGGATCTTGTTAGCCTGCAGAGGGTCTCCGGCCTGAGATTCGGCGTTCCCCTCTCTTTGTTCATGACGACGCGCAGTGCCAGGCTCTGACATTCTTTGTGGGATGGATGGGGGTGACCTTGGTTAGTGGAATGATGTGCGTTTCAGGTGTGCAGTTCTGTCACCCGTCCTCTGTACGTGGCATTGTGTGCTCACCACCCCGTCAATGTCCGTATCACCCTTGATGGTCCCTACACCCTCCTCCACCTCCCTTTCCGGTTCTGTGTTTTAAGAGGTCCTAGCTGGGGCCAAGGCCACCGTTGGAGCAGTAAGAGTTCAAAGGTCATCCTGCTGCTGGTCGAACTACCCTTTCACTCAGGTGTTAAAGGCCCAGACGCGGTCCCCATCCCCATAGAAGTGGAGGAGACGAACGTCCCCTGAAAGTCTCAGCCTCGGATCTCGAACTCGACATCAAGGCTGAACGGGGACCGCTGCCGTGAGTTCGGTGAGGACCACGCTGGTTGAATAGAAGGAGGTGTGTGTGTGTGTGTGTGTGTGTGTGGAGGGGGGATGTACTGTGAAATTGTGTGTGTGTGTATGTGTGTGTACGCACGCATGTGTATGTGTATATGTATGCGTGTGTATGTGCGTGTGTGTGCATGTGTGCACACGTGTGTATGTGTCTCTGTGTGTATGTGTGCGTATGTGTGTGCGTGTAGAGGGGGTGTGCTGTGAATGTGTGTGTATGTGTGTGCACGCACACATGTGT